>CAUYQV010141636.1:0-69580 GCA_963574575.1 Galagoides demidoff
GAAACTAATTTATACCTTTTATATGAAAGCTATAACCAAATAGCCTAAGAATGTGGGGAGGGGGGAAGGAGAAGGGAGGGGGGAATGGGTGGAAGGAGGGGGATTGGAGGGACCATTTTTGAGGCTTATCTTACAGGGGTACAAGTGAAACTCTCTAAGAGTAGAATCAGAACGTTTTAAAACAAAAACTGAGAAAATGACATGAAGGCTGTGTTGATCAGTTTGATGGAAGTATTTCGGATTGCATGTGAAAACCCCACACTGTACCCCAGAAGTGCATTAATGTACATAGTTACCATTCAATAAAAAAAAAAAAAAAGTTTCTACTCTAAAGTGAGTAGAACACTGGAACTGGTAGTCAACTTTTCTGGCCTGGTTGGTAAAAGGGTGGGGTTAATCAGGGAGTTACTTTAAAGGGAAAATTAATAAGCCTTTGAAATTCAAATCCCACACAATGTTTAAAACAATTTTTAAAGATTTCAGGTAAAGAATTACTGTTCCAGCTAGTAAGTACGTTATTTCAGTATCACTTCTAAGTGTGGATACCACCGATCCTACCCTTTTAGAATCCCAGAACAAACAATAACCCAGGGAAAAACATTTGCTATTAGTGGTTATAATAACATATATGAATAATTTACAGTCCACTTTACACCATACATATATTGGTGTTGAGCACTTTCAGTGCATCAAGGCTCCTCTTTATAACAACTATGAAAAATATAGGTAGTATTATTCACTCTTTAAGAAAATATCATTTGAAATCAATATCATCAAGTGAGAAACTCAATTTCTTGAATCTTCTAATTCAAGGTAACAGGAATTAAAGGTGGCAAAGCCAAGTCTCAAACCAACATCAATAATGAAGGTGCAATGTGGTCAAAAAAACAGTCTCTTGGGATGGGCCACAGAAATGTGTCTCTGAGTACCAGAATTCCTACTCATGAATAAAGTACCCTGTTTCTAAATTCAGCTTCAGAACACTTGCTGAGTTAAATAATACATGAACCAAACACAGAAAACCATCTTCTAGTTCAGCAGTGATGAAAACTATTTATTCCAGCAATTCTGAAGATCTTCCTTGGAGTTCTTCTGAACGTGGCACCAGCAGGCCACACTGACACACACAGACACACTACAGTCTTCTGGGGGCCCCACTTCCTCTCCCCAGTCAGCACTACCATTAATAGTATTTTCCATAAAGAATCACGATTTTGAAAAGTCCAAGATATCAATATAAACTTGTTTGTATCACATATTTTAACAGTCACAACATATGCACATTCAAAGACTTATCTTCAAATGTATAGATTAATGTTGTTAAATTCCTTGAATTGCTAACCAGTTATAGCAGATACCGAGTAATTTTCATTACCTTCCTGTGATTGTAAAAATCTAATTTCCCAGTAAGTGCTCAATATATACGTTCATTTTAGTTCTAACAGTAATCATCTGTGATATATTTTAATGTAAGTGTGGAATATATACTGATGAGGTGCCGGTAAGAATATTCTCTAAGTGTTCTTTTCCATGCTTCCTGATGAATAAGAATTTTATCAATGGAAAGCACACTAGGAATATTTTATCCAAGTTTTCTTAGATCGTATAGATTAAAAAAACAGGCTCATCATGTCTAAGGATACAACCGTAAAGCTGCAGTCTTCTGAATAAAAGATGACAATAAGATTAGATTTTATGAAAAAGAAATCTTCAGAAGCTCTAATCGTACTACTACCAGTCCTCACTGCATTTCATCCATATTAAAACCAAAGCTGCATCATTTCTTTCTCATAAAATAATGAAACCTCATTGAAACCTAAACATGTTCCAAGTTATTCTTCTTACAGAAATGCCGCTTGTGTGTATCTGTGTGTGTGTGTGTGTGTGTGTGTGTGTGAGTCACCTGCTCCCGTTGTGTGTTATGAAACTTAAAGCCTGTGATGGGAAGGAGGAGGCTAATGTCAGAAAAACAGAGAAAGAATAAACAGGATCTGGTCACTGATTAGGTACGGAGGTGAGAAATTGAGTTCTGTGGATTCTAGACAGTAGCTTGACGAGGAAACATTGTAATGAAAAACCAGACTTGAATTGATCAGAGAGAGAAAATAGAATGAGAAAAAAATTATCATAGTATTTTGAAAATTGATGTGAGACATGTTTCCCAGATATTTTCTACACGAAACTGGCGGGATGTTTTGATACGGGAAAAATTCTTTAAATTATCATCACAAATGAGGTTTGCTGTTACACGCTTCAGCATTTACAATGGAAAAAAGAAATGATACAGTGGGCAAGAAGGTCAGAACAAGCTGATCCTCAAGGTGATTGACATCTCATTTTCATAAAATCCACTCCGAATCAGACGATGTTTATTTGCGAAACGCATTTTGTCAACTTATATTAAATTAATGGACCTCAGCACAGAAAACACGCAAAGTATCTCCTTTATAATGACATGTGCAAGGTTTACAGGCATAACCTTAATAAATACAAAATTCAAAACAGAAGTTTAATACATGTGAACTTATTTACTAGAACTCATGTAGTATTAGAGTTCTCAAATAAAATGAAAAATATCATTAACTAGCAATGAAACCCCCCAATATAAGGATAATAAAAAAGCAACAGTGACATCTGCTGTTTGTTTTTATAGTTTCCTCAAAACTATTCTTTACACTTCCTCTCTTTCCCTTCAATTTTCTTCTGTCTGTATCATTGTCATATCTATAATGTAAGAAATGTTCTGATGACTGAGCACATACTGTCTACTCTATTGACTTTTTTCCAGAGAATAATCTGAAGCAGACTATTTTTGAACATTTCACACAGAGCTTTAAATACACACAAATTTAAATATTCTGATCTGAGAGCTCACCTAAACCTGAATGTATGATAACGGTATTCATGAACTGTTAAGAAGTTAAGAGTCTTACTGCTACTATTCTTTGTGTTCTGCCCTTGATGTTTTTTAAAAGACAAAATGCAAAGATGTCCCTTTAATTTCTATAATAACATATGAACCACAGTGCAGTTACTGTGACATAACAGCATTTAGATTCCTCTGTGGAAGAAGAAGGAGAGAAATGTACAATTTTAGAACCGAAAATCTTCAAGCTGCTTCCCCACCCCCAGAACCAATCTTACAAACAGGAGAGGAGGCAGCGGGTGACACATCCCTCCCAGAAACTGTCCCACATTCCACCTCAGGATGTCTGGTATACCACAGCCAGAGAGTCATGTTATTGGTTAATGAATTTTCACATCAAGTTCTTACCTGTTTTGCAACATTCACTTTTATCCTAGGAGAATAGACATTGTGCCACTAATGATCAGTAGCTTCTTGGAGTGAGGGGTTAATCAGATAGGTTTTCTGCTGGACAGTCAGCTGGTGAGCTTTTTAGTTGAGGGAGAAAAGTAAAATAATTCTGTCATGGAGACACTGGCCCAAGAGGGCAGATGGAGTTTTGAAGAGAACCAAATAGGATATAAGGACATGACTTACTTAACCAAGGGTCAGAAGGAAGGAAAGCAACCCAGGAAAGAAAGAACAACAGAGCAGACAAACCTGAACCACTTTACAATTTTGATCAATTCCCAAAGTGCCCATCAAACAACATTCACCTGGATATTGAGTAAACAGTGACAAAGATCTGTGAAACAAAGAAAGGTAAAGAACCAAGAAGATGGCTTCACTCCTAAACCAGTGATGCAAATACAGAGAACCACAAGAAAGAGGAGTGTCCCTTGATTGCCTTTTCTTCCCTAATTGCGATGGCTAAAAAGAAGGCTCACTCTTTGGCCCAGGCTTGCATGCCCTGGCTTCAACCTAGCTCACAGTAAACTCAAACTCCCAGATTCAGGAGATCCTTCTTCCCCACCCTCCCAAGTAGGTGGGACTATAGGCACCCACCACCATGCCTGCTAACTTTCCTATTTTTAGTAGAAATGGGATCTCGTCTTGCTCAGGCTGCTCTCAGACTTCTGAGTTCAAGAGTCCCTCTCATCTCAGCCTCCCAAAGTGTGAGGATTGATTACAAGCCGTTATGTGAGCCCTGATATTTTCTCTCCTTCCCCCACCCAAGCGTGGAGAGTGTTCACCCGGTAGTGTTGACTTTGAGATATATGGTTTCCATGAAGTTCATGTGCAATAATCACACAAAACTTTATGGACACCCTGTATCTGTTTATGGGTGTTTGACAATAATGGATCACCACATATCCTCCCCTAAGAATGAAATTCTGTTACAGTGGTAGTTTTCCAAAACTGTGATGAGAAATAAACTAGACTGAAACATAATTTAAAACATATATTTAAATTTGTCCAATTTCTAATGAATACAAATTGGTCATTTTAAAGGCCTAAATGTCTAGTGACTTGTTATCCTGGATGATTTTTGTCATTAGCAATTACTCACAAACCAATATAGAAGTTTAACTTAACATGTTCTATCCATTGGGTTAAGCAATTTGAATAAACTTTCAGTTTATTTGATTTCTCACCTTCAGTGCACACTATTATTTTTAGAATTTCTGTCTTCAGAAAGATAAGTGCACTTTCACTACAGACAAATTCACAGTAAAGGCTTTCTACTCCATTAAAGTTTGCCACCAACATAAGTTTATCTTTTAAAGAGAATGTGAGAGAAAGGTGATTTGGGGGGGTGAAGACCACTTTTGACACACCCCTGATTTCACAGATCTTGATCATAGCTTTGTTTTTTTTTGTTTTTTTTTTTTTTGAGACAGAGCCTCAAGCTATCCCCCCTGGGTAGAGTGCCATGGCATCACAGCTCACAGCAACTTCCAACTCCTGGGCTCAAGCAAGTCTCCTGCCTCTGCCTCCCAAGTAGCTGGGACCACAGGCACCTGCCACAACGCCCAGCGGCCATTTTTTGGTTGCAGCCATCATTGTTGTTTGGTGGGCCCAGGCTGGGGACTCGAACCCGACACCTTAGGTGTACGTGGCTGGCGCCTTAGCCGATCGAGCCACAGGCGCCGAGTCATAGCTTTCTGTTTTAATGTTAAAGTTTTAATTACAAGCCAAATGTAACCATTAAAAATACAATCCTTCAGTCTAGGTTACTTACTCTTTATATTTACTTCTTAGGAGATTTTTATCACTGGGGAAAAGCATAAATTTAAAATATAGCATAAACAGTAAGTGCTTACAGACCAGTATATGTTATTTTTGCCATATTTTACATTTAAGTACATATCCTTATGGTTGTTTATTCTTGCAAATGGATCATAATTGAGAAATAGAAAATAGAAGTGCAAAGAAATTCTTGCCACTCCTTTTTTTTCAGTTCCTCTTCCTAAAGAACACATTCATATTTTGAAAATATTTCCACAGACACTTTTGTACATTCTTAAGACTTTAATTTTCCTAATATATACATATAAATTAAACACAAAATACATGCATTTTTCCTCCTTAACAAGATGGTCATATATATTGTTCTGAAACTTTTGTGTCATTTTAAAATAAAATATTCCTTTTGCCAAACTTAAGCGATGTTTAAACAAACTTAACCAACACAGTGTAACTCTGGAATGAGCATGTAAGGTATATGAATAAAAGGAACGTGCAGAGAAATAGCACGCCATAACCCTAATTTCATTGACGCTTCCAAATGCCTGGTGTTAACACCTCCTTCTCACTCACCCCTGTTCATTAACAATGTTTGACAGAAGTGCTCAAACTTATGAAAGTCTCTTCCTTTATGTGAATTTAAGAGTAAACTTCTGAAAAATATTATTCTGTTTCAACACCAAAATTATCTTTTCTCTGCCTTCTGTTTCTCGGCTGTCTCTTGGAGCTAATAATTTAAGGATATATCAATTGACCTGAGTCATTTTACAGTCGAAATGACTGAATTCATTTTTGTGTTAGTGAAACAGGCCTAACTTACTCTTAGATATCATACAAGGAATTAAAGAATTCTAACAGGCCGGTAACTTAAAGTTTCATTCTTCGTCTTTAGTATACAGTGAAGGAGCCAACAAGTACAAATGAAGAACACATTTATATTCAACTTCTTAAAAAATTCAGTTGACTTTAAAATTGTGTCAAGAAATATAAACCTTAAAAAAGGGGCAGGGAACTATTTTACTAAGTAAAACTATTGCTCTAACTCACGTATCATTGTAACTCATTATCATATCTACTTGTATCTATTTATTTTTCCTCATCTAACAAAGCAAATTTTGCTACTTCAGAGCCGAAATCTCTCCTATATCACTTCATTAAATGTACAGACCTACCTGGGCCTGTATTAATCTTCTATTATAATCAGAAAAATGTTCTTACTCTAACAAACGTGAGCCTCCACAGATGCCTCTGGATCTCTTTCAATTAAATTTCCCCACATTCTCTGCAATCCCTCCATCCTGCTTTATTAGATTCTCTGTCTCCACTGGGTTATCTCACCAACATCCTTTCACCTTTAAAAGAATGCAAAAAACCCCTCCCCCTCAAACCCTCCTTGACTCCACATTGGCCTCAGATCCTAATCCTGCAATTACCCAATTTTCCCCCTGCTCTTCCCAAGCAAAACTCGGCATTCTGCCTTCTTTTCTGAACTGGTCCAGTTGCCTTATTTCCCTAGAAAGATCCACTTCAGTCCCCTGTTTTCTCTGTTGTGAAGTTTGCTATGACTTTCTCTCCTACAGAATCTTTCCCTATCCCTAGAATGTTTTTACTTCTGCTGTTTTCATCTTCAGGATCTTTTCTCAGAGATCTTCCTTCTTTGAGTACTCCATGTAAGGAACTTGTACATTTTCCTTCAGTTATATGTTAAAATCTTATCCAGCCATTAACACAACAACCAACCCCCAAATGTGTATGTTTTCTCACTTACTTGTATCTTCCCTTCTAGAATGTAAACTTGATGAGGGTGGTCCCATCACTTACATAGTGGCGAGAATATAGTAGTCATCCCCAATACCTATTTGATAAGTGAATACATTGTTGGTCCAGGTCCCAGATGCTGTGAGTGCGGATAAAGTCCTACCTTCCTTCCCCCAATATCTATTGACCTAAACTTGCCTGTACACCATATGCTCATGATGCTTGAGCAATATGAAAGAGAAGCACCTATAATCAAATGGAGGAGGTGATGTAGCTATGGTTTCTATATTAAGGGGTAACCACAGACTGATTCTGAGTTTCTATGGCTAGAAAAGTCCAGAACTTGAGTTAGTTTTTCATTTGTGTTGCTTTTTTGCTTACTTTTTTGCTTCTTTTATAAGAGCTTGGGGAGTATCCAGGCAAGAAATGGTCAGAAACCAGCAGAAAAGGTTTGTGAGAACTATGTTAGGGCCCTAGGGAAAAAAGTGTAGTTATAACTTGGGAAGGAATATTCTGGCACCTGGAGGTCTGGAAAAAATCTGTAATCAGGCAGTGACAAGGAACAGCTGGCACTACCTGGTGGCTCTGCAGCCAGCAGGAGTGGACATGTGAAAACCAGCAAAGAAAAAGTGGGGTGAATATTGCAGAATGATCACAGTTTGGGGACTGATTCTAGATATGCATACAATCCCCTCCTTCAATTCATAGGAAAAAGGGGCTGACACTTTGCGTGGAAGTAATTTCCAGAAATCAAATTGATAAGGGTCAAAATTGACATAATTTAGTCATTAAAATTAAATATGAATATGTGTTTGTGCATATATAGCATATGTCCTGTTAGAATCACACCTGAAGAGTGAGTTTTATCCTGGAGCATCATGACCTGTTTTATTTACCATTTTATAGTCTGTGCGCTGCCATCAGGTTCCTTGATCAATGTTTCACTATTTTAGTATCGTTTTTCTCTTAAAGGTCCAGGCCAAGAGCCAGTTGAAAGCAGAATAGCTTGAACTGCTATAATTGTCGCATCTGTCTGTCTGTCTTGTATGCTTATTCCTTGCTGAAATGTCTGTCAGGAGTTTGTCTTTTTACCCATGGGTTATTCCCCTTCTTCAATGTCTGCAGCTTAATAAACCCTTTTCCTCATGTTAAATTTCCCAAATATCAAGAAGATAATAAAATATAGAAAACAATTAGAACCCATACATAGCTTCCCAAACTGTAGCATTTTCAATTATATCACATGGATTATCTTTTTAAAAATTTTAATATCCCCTACATAAACAACATAGAAATGAAACATTTTTTAAATTAAAAGATAGCATTGCTTTTATGAGGTACAACATGATGTTTTGAAGTATATATATACTGAAGAATGGTTAAATTTAATAAATGCATAACTTCATGTATTTATCATGTTTTGTGGTAAGAGAATGTATTACTCTTTTTATATTTTTCAAGTATACAATATACCAACTATAGTCATCTTTCTATATAACATAGCTCTTGAAATTTACTCCCCTCATCTCAGTATAATTATATATTTCTTTTTTTGTTGTTGTTTTTTAAATTTATTTATTTATTTTTTTGCAGTTTTTGGCCAGGGCTGGGTTTGAACCCACCACCTCTGGCATATGGGGTTGGCGCCTTATTCCTCTGAGCCACAGGCGCCACCCAATTATATATTTCTTGGCCAATATTTCAGCAGTCTCCAACCTCCTAACTTGCCCACTCTCCAGTATTTGTAACTAACATTCTACTCCCTACTTCTACGTCATCGACACTCTAAAAACTCCACATGTGAGTGAGATAATGTGGTGTTTGCTTCTCTCTCCCTGGCTAATTTCACCTAACATAACATAATTCAGGGTGTGGGTACAAATGACAGGATTTCTTTTCTTTTTCAGCTGAATAGTACTCGTCCATGTATATTTATCACATTATTTTATCCCTCAAATAGCTTTCTGATGTAGCACATAAAACAAAACTGATTTATATCTAGAAAATCCATATGTAGATCATTTATATGAATGATGATGTAGAAAAACTGCTGATCAACTCCTTTAACTGAACAAAACACAAAAATTATAAAAATTGATCAGAGGGAAATTCTACTGGTTTGTAAAGGTTTATCACACTCTAGAACTAACTGGCCCTTGATTTAAGATTCAAAGAATGGAAATATTGATTCTTTCAGTAAGATTTTCTGAAAAAGTATTGGGAAGAAGAGAAGATATAGTATTATTATTATCATTATCAGCCACAGTGAGGTACGAATAAAATTAGTGGGCATCTTATTTGTCCTAAGAAAATGTGACATCTATTTTCAACAGTTTGGTTGACAATATCTCCTGAGAAAATACCCCAAAATGAACAGATAAAACTTAAAGAGACCCAAAAGGAGTGCTGCATATTGGTGTAATGGTATATCCTATTTCTTCTACTAGGTCATAGGTGTAGGGTTATTTTACTAGTAGGCTTTATTTCAAATCAATATACATTTATATCTGTATATGTGTTTCCCTCATCCATTGTTTATAATAATTTTATAATAAAAATTAGCATACAAAATTGCATATATAAATAACAATCTGAACTGTTGACAAAACATTAACATTTTGCACATAAAAAAAAACTAAAGGGAAAATACCAACATAATCAGAGTGATTGACTTTCAGTTGTGAGACTGTAGGTGATTGTTTTTTTCATTACTTAAAAAAATCACCTGTAATTTCAAAAATTCTGTAGTGAGTGATTTTTAATAAAATGCTTTTATTAAAAATATTAAAAAGTAAAACTAAAAATTATGTCTACATAAAAATAGAAATGAAAACTATATCTATACAAAATCCTTCATGTCTTCACAGCAACTTTTAACAGCAAAAAACTAGAGACAGCCTAGACGCTCTTCAGTGATGAATATTTTAATGAACCATGTCATACAGTGGAATATTACTCTGAAATGTAAATAAACTATTGGCACATGCAACATTTAGAATGTATCTCAAAGTCATTATGGAGAGTGAAAACGCCAGTTCCCAAACTCTACATAGTGTATCATTCCATATATTTAACATTAGCAGAAAACGTGTGTGTATATATGTGGATGGAGAACACATCAGTAACCATGAGTAACCCAAGGGGTCATATTATAGTTGTGAGGAGGGTGAGTGTTACTATTTTTTTTTTGATACAGAGTCTCACTAGGTAGCCCTCGGTATAGAACTGTAATGTCACAGCTCACAGCCACCTTAAACTCTTAAGTGATTCTCTTGCCTCAATCTCCCAAGTAGCTGGGACTGTAGGTGCCTGCCACATTGTATAGCTATTTTTTTTGTTGTTGTTGCAGTGGTCATTATTGTTTTAACTGGCCTGGACTGAATTTGAGCCTGTCAGCCTCAGAGTATGTGGCCAGAGCCCTACCCACTTAGCTACAAGTGCCGCCCATGAGTGTTACTATTAAGGCTAGCACGAGGGAGGTCTTTTTGGTAATACAATAGTTCTATATTTTTTTTTTTTTGGCATGAATCTACTCATGCAATAACACGATACAGAACTACATAGACACATTACACCACTTTCACTCTTTTGAATTTGATATCACATGATGGTTATGGAAATGTAAACACTGGAGAGAATTAAATGGCAGTATGCAAGACTGTCTTTGTAGTAGTACAATCTTTGTGACTTCTGTCTGGTTCTACAATCACTTCAAAATAAAAAAAAACACTTCACTTTTTTTAGAGATTAAAATTTTCTATAGTATTTCATAAGAAATAAAAACTTTTGTTATTAAAAGAAGAAATAGCATGTAGAAACTTTGGACAAACATTGCTTTTCTCTTTTCCTATTCTGGTTGCAAACCAACACAAGCGAAATAAAAGTTAATTAAAAACAATCCATCATGTATCATCAAAATATATAGTATAACACGGTAGCCAAGACTAAAATTTTGTTGAAACCCTGGTTGAAAATAAAGTCAATATCCTTTTGGGCAGGTATAGTGCTAAATTCAAGAGTTACAATGGTGACTAACACAGATTTGGTTCCTTATCTCCGAAAGCTTACAGTATATTTGGTAGACAGAAAATAAAAGTAACATTGAAATTAGAGAAAAATACTTGCAAAGATTGATACCATCTATTAAAGGAACAGAATTGAGAGAATAAATAACAGGGCAATCCTAATTTAGAAAAAGTGATCATGGAAGTCTTCTCTGGGGAGATATTTCAGTTGAGACAAAATCATCGGCCACTCTTTAATTAAAAAAACACCCTAGGATATTAAAAATAATTCTGCTTTTGTAGAGTGTAGCTTTGCCACAGGACAAGAGTAGATGTATATTTGAAACATGTTTCTACAGAATATTGCTCTAACCCCGGCGACTAGAAGAGTCTGTCACACAGTACGCACTTGAATGACAAATAAATTCCTGAGGATTAATTCCACGAGTATGCACATTACAACAAAGTCTTTTGAGATTGGGAAAGATAATGAATTTGCAAGAAAATAAAAGAATTTAATATAGGACTGTATTTCACCTTACACTGAGGTCAACAATTTAAAAATATTTGACATAATGAACTCCCAGAAATTGTTCTTTTTCTCACAGAATTGTTTAAACTTATGTTTTTAAGCTCTTTGACTTGTCTCTGATTTATTATTCTTGAATTTCATTCCTCTACCTTTTTCTTTTACACTTCAAATATTATCTCAAAGAAAGCATAGTGCTTACTAGTGATGTACCTTTTTCATGGATTTCAGCCCAACTAACAAGAAAGTTAGATTTTTTTTCTTTCTAATGCAACCAGGAGACATCTAAAAGCTCAGATGTATTGCATACTACGAATGAAATGAGTTTTATATTGGGTATACAGTGATATGAGTTAGATGCTCGATCTAGGTTATTTCATCAGCCCCCTGACTCCAGCCCACTTCTGAATCATTTGGTCCTAGTACCATAATCTAGACTGATAATAAGTCACTGAGGTTCAGAAACATTGCTCATTCTGCTTATAACTTAAGGTGGTGAGGATCTTTCAAGGCTTGGCCTTTAATACCAACATTTAAAAATAATGGTCCTAACTGGTGCCTGTAGCTCAGCAGCTAAACCACCAGCCACATGCACTGGGGCTGGAGGGTTTGAAACTGGCCCAGGCCTGCCAAACAACAAGGACAACTACAATAAAGAAATAGCTGGGTGTCGTGGTGGGCACCTGTAGTCCCAGCTACTTGGGAGGCTGAGGCAAGATAACCGCTTAAGCCCAAGAGTTGGAGGTTGCTGAGAGCTGTCATGCCACGGCACTCTACCCAGGGTGACATGCTGAGACTGTCAAAATAAAAAATTTTAAAAAGTAAAAAATAAAAATAATGGCTCTTGTTTATCCAATCACTAGTGGATATTTTCCCCAGGTTTACAACATTTCTCAGTGAAAAATGCCAGGTTCATGATGTAGCTTTCTCTGGAAGTACAGAACCAGATTAAAATTCAATAAACCTTAAGTAAGTTGTGCTCTACCTCCAGTAAGAACCTGACCATGATTTGTAATAGAATTATAAGACTTATTATCTCTGAGGGCTCCCTAATGGAGGTATTAGCAGGCTTTGAAGCTTCATTTCACAGAGCAGTGCAGCCTGCCACCCAAATCCCACCACCATTCCTCATCTCCCCCATCATCAAATACGGTAAGGAAGGAATGTCAACAAAAACATTAACCTGGGGAAGTAGAGAACATTTAGGAAAAGTGGGTCAGGGGGATTATTTCTCCATTTTGCTTTCTTTAATGTGTTATGGCCAGTGCTGTATCTTTATTCTTGAGTTTATAGAACAATACGATTTTCGTTAAGTAATACAGATGTGGGAGAGCTAACCTCATGGATTAAACTGAAAGCATCAGAACTGTGAGGACATTTCTAACAAAACACAGAAGCAGAAACAAATTACAAACACAAGACAAAAGTGGAAAAAGAAAGATAACGTAGAAGAACCACATGATGCTAGGGTTTTTTAGCATGTTAAAGTTTTGCTTGCCAATATGGCAATCACCTTTGTCAAACATACCCCCAGAGGAAGGGGGAAGAGGGGCAAATACAGACAGGATCCTCCCTGATATGACAGAGTGATCCTAAAATTAACATTACAAAACATAAATTTAATTATTTATAAATGAAATCATGTGCTCCTCTGGTTTTCCTAAAAAATAATAGAGTATACAGTAATTTTACAATCTCAGTTTAATATTAGTATCTAACCATGGGTTACCATTTTTGCAGTGATTTAAAAAATATACCTAGAAAAAGTGCTTTTTTCAATTTAATTTAATCTCATCGGTGACATAAACTTTTGAACAGAGCAGTCAGTAAAATATCAATCTAGCTAAGGCATTTGGGTATATCTTTAAGACAAAATATTGACTTATTAAAATCGTAGATAAAATACTGTCTCTTCTAAATTTCTTGCCTTGACGTCAATTAATGAACAATTTTTGTCAATTATAGAATACAAAATAGTAGTACAAATACGGGGAGAAAGGAAAAGGCTGGGTGCCTGCAGTGTGTAATTCTCTTTTACAGCTTTTGCTGTTATTTGAACAAAAGGGCAATTTAATGCCCAGTGACTACAGATGACAGGAAACACATTTTAAAAAAGAAAGATGTTTGATTTACTGCATCATGAGCAGACACAGGAATGGGGTCTTAGGTTGTCTCTGACAGGGTATGGACTCATGCGGGGTTATTTGAAGGAGGGATAAGAAAAGTGAGGGCTAACTTTAAATTGCATTCGGTTAAGAATCGGGGACAAGGTATCCTAGTGTTTATGTTCATGCAATGGGTAAATAAAGATGAAATGGGGATATCATTGGTAAAAAGGCAGCAATCTGTCATTTTGCGCCACGAATGTGGCCTCGGGTAGATTCTTTAACAACATTCTGTTCTCTTGCACTTGCCCTTGTCCTGTTGAAATCATTGCTGTTATTCACTTAGGACTATTATCATTTTAACAATTATTATGTTATAAAACTTCTTTTCATCAAAGCTCTTGTCCACATTTTTCATGGTTCATAAGATTGTGTTAAGAAAAACACTGGCAATTGCAGGTTATGTAAGTGGTTTTAGAAAAGAGGAACTCAGTAAAATATTTAATATTTAAGTAAACTCTCTAACTGTATTATTTGTATCAAACTATGTGAAAAAATGAAAAAGAAATTTCTAACTCCATTATCTTGACCTGAAAAAAAATACTTAGTTTTCTAAGACTGAATGTTCCATTTTAGAAAATTAGAATAATTATACTCCATTAGTCATAGTTTCTCTACTTTATGCATGCAGAGGTCCACATACTATTTATTAATACTGTTTTCTATTTCTGCTGTACAAGTTGAATGTCACCTTTTTCATTTCTGATTAGGTTTATTTGGGTCACTTCTCTTCATTTTCCGTTAATCTAGAAAGAGGTCTGTTTTATCTTTTCAAAGAACCAGCTCTTTATTTCATTAATCCTTTGTATTGTATTTTCTTTACCAATTCCCTTTGTTATTTCTTTTCTTCTGCTGCCTTTGGTTTTGGTTTGTTCATCCTTTTCCAGTAAATTGAGGTGTGACATTAAGTTGTTAATTTGTGACCCATCTGTCTTTTTGATGTATTTAAAGTTATGAATTTTCTCCTGAGGACTGTTTTTGCTGTGTCTCATGCACTTTGACAACTTGTGTCTTCTTTGTCATTCAGTTCAAAGAATTTTTTGATTTCCATTTTAATTTCATTCTTGGCCCCATAACTATTCAGTAGAAGGTCATTTAATTTCCATGACTTTGTGTATGGTTGAGTTTCTTTTGTGATTGATGTCTAGTTTTATTCCACTGTGGTTGGAGAAGGTACTTGGTATGATTTCTTTTTTTCTTTTTTTAATTTGATGAGACCTGTTTTGCTGCCCAGCGTATGAATGATCTTGAACTATGTCCCATGTACTACTAGGAAGAATTATATTCTGTAGTTTTTGTGTAGAATGTTTTGTAAATGTCTGTTAGTTCTATTTGATTTAGAGTTGAGTTTAAATCCATTGTTTTCTTATTTAATTTCTTCTTTGATTATTTGTGAGCTCTGACAGTGAGGTGTGAGGTCCCTGGCCATTATAATGGTGCTATTCTTTGCTTAGCTGTAGTAAAATGTGCTTTATGTACCCGGGCCCTTCTGTGCTGGGAATATAACTATTCAGGATTGTTACATACTTTTGTTGAATTGTTTTCTTTACCATTATATAATGACTCTCTTTGTCTTCCTTTACCTTAGTTGGCTTAAAGTTAATTTTTAAAAATTTTATTAAGTCAAATACACATAGATCATGAATACATTCATGCATATATAGGGTACAATGTGATGATTTTTTTAAAATACAATCTGACATGGTTACATTAAACCAATTCACCTCATTTACCAGGTACTTGATTATCTGATATGAGAATGGGTACACCTGCTCTTTTTTATTTCTATTTGTGTGGAACATTTTTTTCTCATTCTTTCATGCTGAGTCTGTGTGCATCCTTATAATTCAGATGTCTTTCCTGGACAGAAGAGATATTTGCATTGTGGTTTTCATTCATTCAGTCAGCCTATGTCTTTTCAAAAGACCATTCAGTCTATTAACATTAATTGTTAACATTGATATGTGCACTGCTGTCCACCTTTTGGATAGTCCCTTATTGTTGTATTTTACTTCTTCCATTGTTTTATAAGAGTTGTGAGGTTTTTATTTTTATTGTTGTTTAAGGTAAACTTACCCTAGTGGGTAAATGTTATACTGCTTTGTGTGTAATGCTATTTCAAATATTTTGTGGAGGGCAGGTCTTGTCAGAGCCAATTCTCTTGATGTTTGCATGTCTGTGAAAGACCTAATTTCTCTGTCAATTATAAAACTTACTTTATAGAATACAGAATTCTAGATGGGAAGTTGTCATGGTTAAGTAGATTAGAAATGGATGCTAGCGCTTTCTCGTTTGTAAGGTTTCTACTGAGAAATCTAAAGTTAGCCTAATGGATTTTCCTTTGTACGTTACTTGATGTTTTCATTTTGCCACTTGAAGAATTTTCTCATTTTGACTTTGACCACGTTAATAACTAGGTGTCTTGGAGATTCCCTATTTGGTATGAATCTTCCTATTACTGTTTGATGTCCATTTTGTATCTGTATGTCTGAATTTCTGATAATACCAGAACAGTTTTCCTGTTTATTTTTTGAAATATGTTTTCCATATTTTTTGCTCTTTATTCTTCTCTCTCAGGTATACCTATAATTCACATGTTAGCTTGCTTCATATAGTCCCATATCTATCTTGGCGACTGCTCAGACATTTTTATATTCTCCTCTGACTCTTTGAGTAACTGGGCTATCGTGAGAGTCTTTGTTTTCACACTCTGAGATTCCTTCTTGTCTTTGGGTTAGCCTGTTAAAGCTATCTGCTTTCTTTTGAAATTCTCTAGAGGATTATTTTGTTTTTTTAAGTTCTATTATATCCTTTCTTACATTATCTAGATCTCTTGTGATTTTTCATTTTCTTTCACTGATTTTCTGTTTTTGTTTGGGCTTGTTTTGTTAGTTTTCAACTTTATCTTCAATTCCGTTCATCTCATTTTCCATCTATATTCTGAATTCTATTTTTGTCACTTTGGCAATTTCCCTGTAGGTGGTGTCTACTACTTTAGCTCCATTGTGTTCTCTTGGGAGTGTCAAACTATTTTGTTTTTTCATGTTACCAGGGTACTTTTGTTAGTTTCTTCTCATCTGGGTTCTCTTCTCTCCACTCTGGCTAATAGGATTGCAGGGTGCCTTTTCTCCTTTGCTGGAGACTCCCTGAATCAAGTCCAGGAGTGATGGCTGCTCAGGGCTGAGGGGTCCTGAGTGAAGTGTTGGACCTTGGGGAGGTTCTGCTGGTCCAGTGGTTCTGGTGGGGACTCAATAGTGGGGTCTTAGTGTTCAGACATAATTCTGAAGTCTCAAGTATGGAGTCACAGGCCTGATAGGGGCTCTGGAGCTATAAGGGGAGAATCTTGGACTCAGGCACAGCAATAGCTTCAGAGCTGGTTCTAGAAATTCTAGGGGCAGAATCACTCTTTCGCCATTCCAACTAGAATGGAGACTGCTGATGCCCATTCACACAAGGAAGAGTTTGTTGGAGTGCTTCAGGGTATATGTAGGTGGACCAGAGCTACTGGTCAGCTAAGGTTCTGCACCCATTCCCAGGACTCACTGAGGCAGCCATCCCAAGATTCTTAGGGGGTGCCTGTGACATTTGGGGTTCCTCCTTTGTTTGGCCTCCATGCCATAAAAGGAGGGATGTTTGGCTACTAGTTACAGGTCATGACACAGCAAAATGTTTATTCCCTCCCTTGACTGGCAGGGGTGATATAAAGATTTCTGCTAGAAGGCTGGGTATTGAGCAGACCTGCCTCTATGCGCCAGAGCAATCAGAACAGTTGTGGCTAAAGAAACCTGGAATTAGCAGGCAACATATCTCTGCTGTACCTGCTCTTTAGTGGAATGTCTCTGCCCAGATTCTGAGCATCTCTTGCCTCAGCCCACTGGTCTACTCAGGGCTGGAGGAGAGAAATCCTGCATCGATCAAGCTTCCTGTAACTTTTTTCCCCTAAAAAGCACGTCCGCTCAGGTTGCTTCTACCCTGCTATCTCCATCTTTTCCCAGTAGTGTGAAGAATATTAGCACCCCAACCCCTTAATCTCTGGGATGGTGGATGCTTATGAATAAGAATCAAACACGGCATGATTGATAGAGTTGTTTTCCCTGTCAGTGGTTGATGCTTGCAGAAAAGAGCCAACTGGAGAAATGTTCTTTTGTGCCTATGATAAGATCTGGTTCCTTGGATGGAGTTCTTGAATATTTCAGACTTTCAGGGAAGAAAGGAGATACAACTCCCAAGAAGTTGTTTAATCTCCACAACAGTAGAGATAGATGGAAGAGTGAGGCTGGGTGTGGTCAAATCACCCAAGTCTGGAAGATTTTGCAAAGTCATGGCAGGGCTCAGAGGTTATTTTCCTGGCCATGTGGGTGGGGGGCACTTGGAGGAGGGTAAGGGTCAAAGAAGGCTCTTCATTCTAGGAAGGATGTTCATGTGGAAATGACTGCAATTTCCCTACTGGCTTTTGGGAATGAGCACTGACCCTCCTGCATTCCCCTGGTCATCCAGTGTCTGGTAGCCTGAAGGTAACACAGTTGGTTGCTATGGAACCTCAGACTGGGATCTTCCTCACCAAAAGACCTAATTCTGGCTTTCCTGTGGTGGGGAGAATGAGTGTTTCAGATCACTGCATCTCAGATCCCATGGTATTCTCTTGTCAGTTGCCTGTGGTCCTCCTCCCCTCCTGAGTCCAACTCCCAAACCTTCCCCTTATGTTCCCAGCAGAGCATTTGAATCCAGAGACACAGAACCTGGCCTGTGTGTTAACTCACTAGCTTATGTCTCTGAGATGTGCCAGCAGGTGCAGAGCTTCTATTTTGGGTACCCCTGGTCCAATGCAGGTCTTCAAGGAGAAAGATGTGGGACCCGCTTTCTGTGGAAACCTCATACTAAAGGATGAACCAGCTAGGAGAGGTGGTTGCTCACCAAATTCTAGGCTGAAACTGCTTTCTCAGTTGCATTGGGCAGGGAAGGGTGGGGAAGCACAAGAGTCTAAATGGAAGAAAGCCAGCTCTCTGACCTGAGGCCAGCCATTCCTTGGAACAAAACTCTGCACAGAATGTCCAAGCTCTGTTTACGTTCTCCCCACAGTTCTGTGGTGGCCACAACATTTGGACTCATGGAGGGGGAAAAAGCTTCCAAACCCTGGTAGCCCGTTGATCACCAAAGTAATGTGGTAGGGAGAAATGGATCCCTCCTTCACTCTTTTCTGGGCTCCTAGCCTCTCTGGGTTTGATTCTCAATAATTCTTTTTCCTTTATGGTCTTCTCTGCACCACAGTTTTTCTCCATGAGGACCCTGACGGGCTCTGGCATTCTCTCTCTGACCTACACCTGAGCTGTGTCTGCTCTCTCCTCTCCTTTATCTAAAGCCCTTTCTTCCCTCTAGAATGGTCTTAAGCTGAAGTCCCTAGTCAGCCATTTGACCCCCTCCTATTATATATATATACATTCAGGAAAAACGACATAATTTAATGATTGACAGTTGATTTATAAATTCTAAATATTTGGCTATGTGGCCCTCCATATTATTTCTAGCTTAGCCCTATACATTTTTTTTTGGAGAAAGAGTCTCATTAGTCAACCTTGGCAGAGTGCTATGGCATCATAGCTCACAACAATCTCAAACTCTTGGGCTCAAGTGATCCTCTTGCTTCAGTTTTTCATTTTTATTAGAGACACTGTCTCATTCTTGGTTACGCTGGTCTCGAACTCTTGAGCTCAAGTGATCCACCTGCCTCAGCCTCCCAGAGGGCTAGGATTACAGATGTGAGCCACCATGCTTGGTCAGCCCTATACATATTAAGGCTGGCTTCATGGGCCATTTGTTCTTTTATTGCCTAAATTGGAACACTTTTGAAAGATAAATCAAGGAATATTAACAATTACAACAGAATTGCAGGCATAAATTGAGACTACCCTAAGCAAATCTGGACTGTTCTATACAAAGTGGAACATGCGGATGCTTGAATTATAAACTTATAAGCTTGATAGGCACCTATCAAGTACCTATAATCTTATAAGATTGCCAAGGTGCAATTATTACGGTTTCTATATTTTACAATTTCAACTATATACTGTTTCTATAGAGATACTTAATAGTAATTTGATTATTCACACGAATTAACATTTTTATGTTAGTCCATCTGAAAACCATTCAATTTATGATGAATAATCTAAATTATATATATATATTTTATTTGAAGTTTAACCTTTTTTTTGGTGTCACACATTGAGTACAAAATATGTGTTTGGGATAAGTAGGAGGAAGAAAGCCATGGAGGAAAGAATGATATTCCTAGTGTACTTGACACGGATGGAGGGGTGAAGATCATTTTTAACACCTCCATGACAAAATCCTCTTCAGTGGCAATAAGTAAATGAAATAAATAAAATTATGTCTAAAAGAAAAGATGGGCCATGAAAATTTTTTGAGATATATACTATATGTAATTAAGACTATCTTTTATTTTCTTTGTCCCTCTACAGAATGAATTCATTTTTATCAGATGTAATTATAATGAAAATAAATACAAATAATATCAAAGTACAAAAGAAGGAAAATAAAATACTCAGTTTATACATCTTGATTGCACTAGCGCATTTTATAAAATGGGAAAGACTATTCTTACATACTGGTCTATTGCAGTGATGTTTAATAACATTAAATTTTAATAAATTATTAAAAATTATTTTTATTCACTATTTCAATTTAAAGGTATTTTTCAAATTCATTATTTCATCATCAAACTAAAATTTGCATTTATCAAAGAAAAATACCGCACCTTGCATTTTGTACTCTGTTTCACTCTTTTAACTATATAATACAAAAAGTTAACTTCAAATGGTCACATAAAATGATAGCATTGAAGTAACTGAGTCTTTTCTTCATCTTTACAGTAACTCTTCAGTCAGGGTTTATTTTGTGTCTAGTGTTTAAATACAGCACTATTTAACATCAACTGGGAGTAGAGAGAGGTATTATAAAATTAACTGGAATGATACTGAACTATTGCAAACTTTCTCTCCAAGAGAGAACATACAGCTGAGTCCACATATGTAAAATTAGAATTTTCTAAGTGAATTACCACATAAAACATTTTTAAAAGATGAGTAATAAAACTGTGCTAATTTGTTTATACTTCTACATATTATTAAAACTGAATAGTAAACATTGTTAACAACTCAGATCAGAAAACATTTTATCAGAGAATAATTTCTCAGTTTTTAGAATTGCTGGTGCATGGTGGCAATAAAAAACCCTGACAGTTGGTTTATTGTTGATTTTATATTACAATACACATCCTTAGCAATACACAGTCTTTTCACTTGACTTTTGGTAAGTCACTCAAAAGAGAGGAAAATAAAGAGGATAAAATGAACGGAAATCATCTTCACTAGACTACTTTGATAGGTTGAAGCTACATAGCAAACTCAATGCTGTGATATGAAATGTAAGAGGAAGGCAATCTTTTCTCTGTATCAAGCAGAGCAGGTATATAAATAACTATTTAAATCTACCAGGATCATGTTGAGATGAATGCGTATGTACTATAAAGCTGGTTTCTTAATGACATGCATCTCTATCTTGGTTTATTCCTCCATGAAGGGTATTAGCTTAACAGGAAGTTTCTATGAGTTCAATAAAGAAACTGATACATATAGGATTATTCATAGACATAACAGATTTTTGAACATTATGTCCATTTTAACATTCCTACAAATAGAAATAGTAACTATTTAATACTAGGAAGGGGTAGGAACTGTTACGATCCAAAATTTCTGGAAGGATATATTCCTGTCGAATTAAGTAGTTGGCACATTGAATATGGATATAATACACAGTGTTTAACAGTTACTAAGCTCCTCAATGTCTACAGAAATTTTTTTTATTCATGAAGAGAATTGATTAAACAGCACTCATATACATGCCTGTCTTAAAATATAATTTTGTGCATTCTTAAGGCAGTGAACATGAGAAAAATATCCTCATGAAATAGATTTAGGATACAATAATGTTAATAGGAATTAAGGATTACCAAAATAGCCATGAATAACCCAAAGCATCTGTGATAGATTAAGTCTAAAGTATAATCATAATAATCCAAGATGCCATGAATTTAAATTATATGTTCAAATCAGAACATGGTTATAATTACTGTGGAAGAACTTTGAAATAAATGAACCTGAAAGTATGTGGTTATTTTATGAAAAATTACAAAAAATTTCAAGTGATAGGTATTTCGTGAACATTAATTTATAGTCACCCAAATCTCACTTCTGAGAATAAAATTAGCCAGCTTGAACCTACAGGATACAAGACATCAAAGATATTGAGATAGTAAGACTCTTCACCATGATTGAAATGATAAAAGATTGCTATGGGCACCCAGGGATAACAACTATTATATCTATGGACCCAATTGTCTCTCACTTCTGTCTGTCAAAGGGTCTAGCTACGGTCTAAGGTCTAAACCTTTCTTCAATTCCTGTGTGCTCACATAAATCCAGGACAGACCTCCATGAGATTGATCGCCTTTGAAAGGTCTTCAATTACCAGATGTCCCATGCTGCCTGAAAGCACCGAACACCAGGAGAATGTAGGCGTTCTAGAATTCTCCCATCAAATTGTCATGGAATAGGGGACACCTAATGGATCTGTGTTTCATGAAGACTGGGACCTTCTTTCTCCTGGCCCACAGACCTCCTTAAGCAAAAGAATTTAACAACTAATCCTGTCTACTTAAAACATCCTTCCTTCGGCTTCCACATTTCACTCAAACACCAAAATTTCTCTTTCTGAGGCAATTTAGTTGACTCCATCTTTTCTACCACCTCTGTAAATATTGGGAAACCCTCTTTTGTCCTGAAATTCTTCTTTTCGCCATTTATGTTATTTTCTTAATGATCTTTCTGGTTCTATGGTTTTAAACGGAAGCTGGCCAATTTAAATTGAATCCAACAGACATGAGTTTTAAAATTAATTAGTTTATTTTTGAGATAAATTAGTATTCTAAATTGAAAACCATTTAAGTCAGAAATTTAAATTCAATTTAAAATCTAACAGTCAATATGATTTGAATGATTTAAGTTTAAAATAAATTAAAATTTAGAAGCATAGGAAATGAATCAAATTTGGCCAAAACATTTGCCTCATAAATGAAATGCTGAAATTTTGATTTCTAACACAATCAGGCTCTCCTGACTTGGTAGCAGTTTGCACAATGATTTGACAACAAAAGGTTAAAAGAGCCCCAATATTGTAACAAAAGTAAAGATAACAGGAATTATTATAATGGTCTGTATGATTAATGCCTCAAATCTGATTTGCCTGAGCTTCAAACATGAAATTGTAAAGTATGAAAGGGAGCTCATAAAATACAAATTAGTATATATTTCTATAGATATTATCAAAGTCTGGTTACTTAATACATATTTTTCTGAATATCACCATCATTTAGAGGGCCCTTCTGGTGGCTGAATCTTGCCCATTTGTAGAGGGACTAAGGATCCACCGATTGCTAAATGCTTCTAGTGCAACTCCCTTAGGCCCACAAGGTCTCCCTGACCTCTAAAAACTTCCTGGGACAAGAGTTCCATGAGGAAGCTTCTGTTGGAACTAGTCACTCCTTGCTAAGAGATCATCAAGGAAATTCCCTTTACCCCCAAATCCTTAAGCACGTCTTCATTACTGGACAGTGAAGGCCCCAGCCCTTACCCGACTCTCATTCTTGTATGTCATTGTACTGCTTCTAGTAGGCCCCTAAAGCTAGAATTTCTCAAACCTTTTGATAGTCTAAATTTATGGTCTGTCATAAGCAAAATATCCAAATAGTCAACCACTTCTTTGAGAGAGATCTTTGTTACTGAGATACTCCCAGCCCACAGAGCTAGGTATGTTTTAGGGAAGGTCTGCCTCAGTGACTGAGGGCTTTCCCAGAATTCAGTGGACTAAGGGCAGGAAAATGGCATCGATGCTTCAGTGGTCCTTACAGAAGATTCTTTCTGCCTAAAGGACCAAAAGTCATATGGAGCGCTGAACACTGTGGGACTTCATAGTTGGTAAATGCCTATCTTCCCAGCATTCTTATCTGGGTGCTCTCTTGTTTATGGTTATTACTATTCTTTTGTTAATTTCATACTCAGGTCTAGTGAGGGATTGTTTCATTCTTGCTCTTCATTGCCACTTCCTGATAATTATTCTTTACTCTTCACTTGATCTCAGTCAAAAGGCAGAGAGGGGATATTCTTCACTCTAACTTAAATAAAAAAACAAAAAACTTAAAAAAACAACAACAAAATTCCTTTGGGCATACTACTAGCACTAGATTATACCATATTTAATGTCTTTTTATCTATCACAGTATTAGTAATGAATCTGCTTGCTTTCATTATCCATGTAGAATATCCATTTCTTGATCTCACAGCCAGTGAGGTTGTTTACAACCCCCCTCTACATACCATTTATGTAATAACACTCTCTACATTTTTACAATAATCGTACCACTTCCATAATCTCAACTTCAAGCATGCTCTGGTGACCAAGTCCTGTTTTTCTAGTTTGCTAATCCTGGCATCCTTACTCAACACTGACCTTGAGAATGAGGTCTGCCCTAAGGGTTTCTTTATCCTGCCTCCCCTGTCACACTTACCCTGGGAAAGATTGGCATGACTTTATACCTTTCATTTATAAAATGCTTACTTTTTGCTCATTCTAAATCTTAGGTCTATTAACCTTAAAAAGAAAAAAATCCAGGTACACCATTTCTTTTAATCTCCATAAGTTACAAATTTCAAAAGAAATTACTTTTCATGTTTAAAAATTGTCAAATCATGAATTCTTTTGATTAGGTCTGTGCTAAAAATGATCATAATTATACATCTATTCAGTAAGCATATTTCAATAATTAACATCTTATAATTGAAGGAAATCTAGTATTTTTATTTTATATACACTTTACTACAGAAGAGTGTATTAGAATGATTTTTAAAAGTTTTAGATATGTTTATATAATAGAGAAAAATTCTGGGAGAGGGAAATGAATAAATATACATGTTGAAGTTGGCAATGAAATCCTGTAAAATTTCTGATGTAAAGACCTTGTTAATATACCATTGTAAGTTTCAATTCTACTGGATACATTTAAAGGAATGATAGACAACGTATTTGTTTCTTTTTGAAAATATTGATAGCTTACTGAAAATTACAACTTCTGTATTATTTAGTCACATAATGACAATTTTATATTTAAATTCAAAATGTAGGAGTAGCTACATGGTTCTTTAAAAAAATATAGCAAAACTAAAGATTACTAATATACTACAACTTCCTGTCACAAAAATATCATCTACAGATGTCCCTAATAGACATGAGGCCTATTTATAAGGGAGTAGAAGGATAAGGAAACTTACTAATATTAAATACTTAATTTTTTCTGAACTGAGTTTTATGTAGGTTTCTTTTAAATTTCAGATTAATATGAGGGTACAAATGTTTAGGTTACATTGTTTTCGTTTCTAAGGTAAAGTTCAAGTTGTAGTTGAGCCCTTAACCCAGGGATTGGCTGAACCCCCTCACATTGTGTCCATTAGTTGAGATCCCACAAATCACCTTCCCTCCTTCACCTTCCCCTCCGCTTCCTTTTCCCTGCTCCTCACTGAACTGTAAACACTTTCTATTTTGTGAAGTATCACAAGAATGGGGAAACAAAGTATCCAATGTACTCAATACTAATACAAAGCCAATATAGAAGTAACTATAAGCCCAATTAAAAAAACAAGTATATAGAATTTCCAAACAAAGATTAATTATGAGAGAATTTTCTCCATTTTAGGGAAATAAAAAAAAAGAAAAAAAAATCTACATAAACAAACTTCCCCCATATGTCACAGATGAGAAGCAGCAGAGAGAATCTGGGTTAAGGAACAAGTCTGACTTTAAAGACGAAACCACTTCCATTAATGAACACTGGGATTTGGGATTTTAACAAAGGACACCTGTGTTCCATTTTGAAGATTAAAGAAAGAAAAATAAGAGAGAAGAATAAGATAGAGATCCAAAGGTCATATCGATAATGGCTAGTATAGAGACAGTCTTTAAAGTATGTGGCAATAGTATGGATTTTAAGGGTGGACTCCAAGAATAGTGAGACAATCTAACTAGATACTCAGGGCAAAATATCCAGGGACTTCTCTCTGAAAGGCCAGAACTGCTCCTGTACGATTAGAGAACAGGGCAGATTAAATATTTTCTGTAGTAAACCAAATCTCTAGGAGACTGAAAGTTGGGTGGTTGGTGCTAAAATACACATGAGCAGCTCCTAATTCCAATTTAGCAATTGGGTAACTCACTTCTCAGGCGGAGATTTATCCACTTTGCCTGACTTCCCCAGGGTAAAACCACAATAAGACAGCATGTTCACTCCATGCAGGTTGCTTGCTCCAAGTTTATCACCCATCCAAAAATTTCTTTTTTGATCAATATCCAGGGCTCCTGGGTTGTTGTTTTAATATATTTTGATCAGAGTTTGTCATTGTTGTTTGTAAAAGGTTTGATTTGTTGGGCTCTCATGTCTCCATTCAGCTGTATTTGGACTGGAAGTGATTTTATGTTATCAGAAAATTTTTTCTGACACTTAAATTTGTTTTTCATAGGGCAGCGCCTGTGGTTCAAAAGGGTAGGGTGCCAGCCCCATATGCCGGAGGTGGCAGGTTCAAACCCAGCCTCAGCAAAAAAAAAAAATCCAAAACCAAAAAAACAAATTTGCTTTGTGTAGTGCCTGTGGCTCAGTGAATAGGGTGCTGGCCCCATATACCGAGGCTGGTGGGTTCAAACCCGGCCCCAGCTGAAATGCAACCAAAAAATAGCTGGGCGTTGTGGCAAGTGCCTGTAGTCCAGATACTTGGGAGACTGAGGCAAGAGAATCACCTAAGTCCAGGAGTTGGAGGTTGCTGTGAACTGTGACACCACAGCACTCTACCAGGAGTGATAAAGTGAGACTGTTTCTAAAAATTCATTTTTTTTGTAAAACTTTTTTCCTGAATATCTTCTACTAGTTTGAGAATTAGTCTTATTGTAAGTAGCTATGATGTATACTTGATCATGTATGTGCATAAAAACTGAATATGAATAAGACTGTATATATAATACTTCTTAACTATTCCATATTAATCTATTTTCATATTTCAAATGTTTTATTATATAATATAGCAATATTCCCCACATTTTCTTCATACATTTTAGATTTATTTTACTAAATACTTGAAAACAATTTTTCATAGGACACAGTCTTTCTAGATAATTACATCTATCATATTCAAATAACAACCCTTTTTTTTTCAAAAACATAGCTTCTTTCTTTTTTTTTTTTTTTTGAGACAGACCCTCAAGCTATCACCCTGGGTAGAGTGCTGTAGCGTTGCAGCTCACAGCAACCTCAAACTGAGCTTAAGTGATTCTCTTCCCTCAGCCTCCCAAGTAGCTGGGACTACAGGCACCTGCCACAACACCCGACTATATTTTGGTTGTAGTTGTCTTTGCTTGGCAGGCCTGGGCCAGATTCAAACCCGTTAGCTCTGGTGTATGTGGGTGGCGCCTTAGCCGCTTGAGCTACAGGCACCACCTATTTCTCATTCTTGACTCATAGAATTGACTTCAGTCTTAATAAGGTTGCTAATATAATTGTAGTAAATGTAGTTATCTTTGTCTTGTTTGTAACTTTAAAGGGCATTATTCTAACTGCTGTTACTTTGATGGTTTGTAGATAGTTTTATGGCTTTGTCAGTTTTATGTTTAACTTGTTACAAAGTTGACTTAAGTGATTGCTTTTTCATGTATCTGTAGGCCATGTGCCTGTCTTGTTCAGAGAATTTCTTCTTCAAGTCCCTTGCCTGCCCTGAGATGGGATCACTTATTCTCTTCTGGATTTTTTGTTCATACAGATAACTATGTCCTAAAAAAAAAAAAAAAAAAAAAAGAAACTTTCACTGTTGTAGCAGAAGGTTAATCGTTGGTGGAGACATCACTTCGTATACTAATTGTGTGAGAAGATTCTTCATTGGGGTGTTCAATGTACTTCCTATTGCCAAGGCAGACAGGACATGTGGGAAAATTATCAATGATCGATTTCAGTGGGTATTTAATAAAACTAGGAAGAGTTTTCATTCACACTGTGAGAATCCCCAAAAGGTTCTGTGAATCTTTGCACTGGTTGGGAATGTGCATCTAGAGACACCCCCCACCCGCAATATCGCTCCCTCAACTCAGCAGCAGTCTATTCCACTTCCAGGCTGCAAAATCAAAGAGCATCTTCTCATGTGGCGGGATTTACAGGTACCCAAGCAGACTTGTGGCTCTGAGCTTTGGCAGTTCCCCATTCTCAATGACTCTTTCAACGTGAAGGACGCTTTGCATAATTATCTTTGGGGAAAATTCTGTCAGCCCAGCCTCCCCCTATTATTTTTCTCTCCCACCACTCCACGCGCCACCTGCAATATCCCCCAGCTTGGACCAGTGGTAAAGAATGTGAAGAAGTAGGCCTTATCTAGCATCTAAAAAAAAAGAAATATAAACAAAAAAACAACACATAAAACCTTTTTGCACCATTAAAGAAATGAAGAGACTGCAGCCTGGTTGGGAGCCAGGCCAGGTGAAGGTCACTCCTCAGTTCCCCTTCCTTTTGCTTTAAAAACTGTGTTTAATTGTTAGTCACGATGCACTGTGGGCAGAACAATTAGTTGTATCTATATTAGATCTAAGCTGTAATTATTTGTTACATTAATCTTGACTAGAGTGAGAATTTAATTAGTCACGAACATTAAGTGAATTTTTCTGAAGCGAGGGAAAAATGTTTTCTGTTGTTTGGTGCATCTGATTAAAGAAAGGGCACCGTGGCTGGCAGGTACGTGGAAGGAGCTGAACCTTCTAGCTTCGTTATCTACTGGCAACGGATTGAGCATCCAGGCCATCTCATAACCCTGCCTTTGAGCCTGCGGTTCAAATGGCAAACCTGTGTGCAGGTTCCTCAGCAAAGGAGAAGGACGAGCCTCGATAGCAAATGCCACCCAGTAATCCAGAAGGGCCATCTGGTGTCAGTTTTACCCAATTCCTATTGTTTCCCCCTTACTTTCTATGTCTGTATTTTTCTGATGGAAAAGATGTTACCAGAAAAATCATGGAAATAGGGAAGTAGATGCCCCAAGAGAAGTCTATGATGAGTTAGATTAGTGTTTACGTCCGTGATGTGTTTTGAAATGAACCCAATGTTTGGTGTTCACCTCATCACACACAGCTAATACGCAATGCCTCAAAGCTCTGCAATCCGTACTCTTTTTAAATGAAAAATATAAAGACTTCTGTGGGGTGGGGGTGGTTCTTTGGGTAGGAAACAAAGCATCAATGTGGTGGCTGTGATATTGTGGACCACACCGTCTGATTCTGTGACACATTTAATGAGTCACATACGTAGAGCTGTTATCGCCCCAAACAGCGCTACCCTGCTGATGCAAGTGAAAACTTTTAGACAAACTCAGCGTTCTTTTGCTCATTACACTGACCTGTCAGAAATGACAACTTGGCCCAGTCTGGTTATTCCATGCTGACAAGGTACCATTCAGGCTTTGCAGCAATAATGTCAACTTTTAAAGGTGCAATGTACTTAGGGAAGCTTATTTCTATGATTTGGCCAAAAGGAGCCATTTTCCTTGTCAGTGGTGAGGAATGCTTTAGTTTTTCTTTAAATTAGGAGTCGTTTTCATGGAGATTGTTCCTGGGAAAGTCTGAAGAAGGGAGAGGAGCTATTTTTTGAAAGGTTTAAAATAGTTTAGCCTACTGAGCAATGGTGTGATTATCCAGTGTGTTGAAGACAGGCAGGATTCTCTGCTCTGTCCAAAGCATATTTCAGAACTATCAATAATGCAACAAATAAAACTTCAATTTGGTCGTGGACAGTATGCACCATCCCCTTCTGCAAGCAGAGAAGAGTGTAGTAGAAAGTTCTTTCCCTGAAGTTTGGGGCCACTGTATGCAGAATCTGGGGTAAGAAAAAGGGAACAATAAATGTGACAGGATACCACGCTCTTCATCCAGAGGCCAATTTCTACTTAGCTTTGTCCAGGAAGGAGAGAAGAGAGAATATTAGCCCTGGGCTTTGCAATAGGTCTGATGCAAATGTGAGGAAAACTGGTGATAAGTTGGCGAACTGAGAAAAGACAAGAAAACAAAAATAAACAGATCATTCCTTCTGTGACTTTGCCTAGAATGCTGTGATTCTGTTCATCCATTTGCCAAGTTCTTGGCAAGACTGGAATTAGATTTAAAGTTTAAATTTGAGGTGTTTTCATTTCATTAGTTTATAATACTTGCAAAATTCAGTGGCTAGATTAGATAAATGGACAGAGAATGAGAGAGAGAGAAGAGAAGAGAATGTGAGAATGTTCTGGTTTTGAACCAACCACTAAGATTCTTAAGATTTTCAACAGGGATATATTCAAACCCAACTGTGTTGGCCTTGTTATTTTTCTCCCTGTTTCGAATCTCTGCTTCACTCTAGGACTGACTAATGACAATGTCTAATTAATTGTGGAATTCTCCAGTGTGAGCTCATAGAAAGCTACAGAAGCACAGTGTTTTGCTTTCTTCCCCCCTTAAATCTACCCTATTTTAACAAAAGAACCCTTTGGGTGGGCTTTGGATCTCACTCGCAACATACTCAGATGCCAACTCTTTCTGTATAAGAAAAAGAAGGGTGACACCAAACACCACTTGATTGCCCATGCTTGATTCCATTTCTTTTTGCATTGAGAAACTAGAATTTTCCCCGAATATTCATCACCAAATTATATGAGTCAAAATTTTCACCAATATATATCCTAGGATTAAATTATCTACTTAACTCAAAGCATATTCAATCTGAAAAATAAGATGCTATAATCAATGACACTTCAAAAAAAAAAAAAAATCTGGACCTGCCAATCAACTAACACAGTTTTACTAAGCAGTTAGTCCTGTGTTCTAACTCAGGATTCATCCTCAAACACTTAACGATCAAGTAAGGAAGGTTACTCTGAAACAGAACGTATGAGGGTAATACAGTCTTTGATGTGTGGTCTACACATGCTGGAGATACCTGAGAACTCAAGGAGGTTAGAAACCTGGATGAGGTAAGTGATGTTAGAGATTGCCCCAGAAAAATAAGTTGATTTGCACACCTGTGCTCAGAAAGGCATTATACCAAAAACTCATGCAAAGCATGCTTGGGGGCAGATTAAACTTTGGTTGAAGGAAGATACTCAAATTATAAAACAAAAGATCATATTGAAAGGAGCGCTTGTAGCCTCACTAAAAGAGTTAACAAAGGTAGGAAAAGGTGGTCCTTAGTACTATTTCACTGTAATGTTTACTTTGTCCACTTCCTCGACATTGTTGAGCGTGTTGACAGTTCATGTTCAATTATTTTAGCACATTGTCAATGCAAACTTACGATTCTTGGGGCTCAATACATAGTTTCAACTTTCATCCTGTGTATTTCTTCTGATGAGTTACATTCCATTTATTTCCATTTAATATTTTTACTGTATGCTTAGGACAGTGATAGGCTGATATAGTGATGAAAAAGTAAAATTTATTTCTATTAACTGAGAGCCTACATACTAGGTGCCTTTAAAATTTCTGTCTATATTATGTTAGCCTGGAGAAGTGTATTCAGAAACACTAGTCAGGACAATAGTCAGGAAACCAGATTGTGAACTCCAGAAGTCATTCCAAGTGCTACGGGGAGCATCATGAGATGAAGACTCCTTATCAGCCCTGCCATTAATAAGAACTTCTTTATACGCATGCAGCAATTGATGGATGATGAGACATTGAGACATTTTCAGCTATTTCACTTCCTCTGTATTTCTACACCTTCATCTTCTCGTCCTTACTTGCTCAAGGGATACCTGTATGTTTCACGAGTGTCTTGCAGTGTGAAAATGATATTTTGAGAGTTCATCAGAGACACATCAATGTTCCGATGGCAGCCCACCCCCTTTTTTTTTTTTTTTTTGCAGTTTTTGGCAGGAGCTGAGTTTGAACTTGAACTTGCCACTTCCAGCATATAGCACTGGCACCCCACTCCTTTGAGTCACAGGCGCCACCCAGTACACCTCCATTTTGGATCATGCATTTAGCTGAGTCAGCACACTTCCACAGCCTTTCTCTCATTTGATCCTTGGAAATTTATTTTTGCCATAAAATATATTTACATATTTTTCATATTTCCCATTCTTCTCTCATCAAAGGAAAGGAACAAAGCTTCCACAGTATTGCATATCAATTTCTTATAACCCGATACTGTCAAAGTCAAAGTCATTGCTTCTTTTCACCTACCTCACCTATTCTTTTGCAATTTCACCATTCTGACCCCTTCCAGGTTCTCACCTAGATACATGTATATGCATTGCTGGTTCACAGACAGCCTGTTCCGAAGGTGATGTTTCTTCCTCTTCTCTTGTAGCAAGTAATGTAAAGCCTTTCTTTCTTCTACTAGTAACTTGACTACTCCTGTTTTCTAAAAAATATTTTTTGGATATGTGCTTTTAGGCATTTTTTTTAATTAAAGGGCCTTCAAAGACTAAGGATTTGTCTCTAATGGACAGGTGCACTCTTTCCTGCCACAGAAATCTCCTTTGCCTGCATCTAGCTGTTGATTATGTAAGATTCTGTATATGGTAGCTCTGGTTTGTTCAATTTCTTATGCTTCCTTTAACCCTTAAAAAACTTCAAGTTTCCCAGTACTTTTTATCCAGAGGAAACATGTCCATCCTCTTGAGGGTAAAAAGAATCTTAGTTACTATCATCTTTAAGTAAAATCCAAGATACTGACTATTAAATAACTCTGAATCTTATGTTTTGCCCTTTTTCTCCATAATATGTTTTCTAATTTACCCCAGTGCTCATAGGGCCAAACATAGTAAATATCCCCTTTATAACACATCCAAAAACCTAATGGGAAGAGGCCTAAATAATATGCAGTTAAAAAAGCAAAACTCCATGCTTTCCACACTCAATATTACATTATACTTGCTTGATTTTCTTTTTATTCCTAATTCGTTAAGTTTTATTTTTCAAGTTTTCTTCACCACTTTATTTCACAAACATATTACAGAAGTTCCCATTTGTCATACATACCATTTAAGTCCTCGTTTCCCCAGAAAGACAACCACATTCAAGTCCTTCTGCGAGTCTCCTCCTTCCCATCAGCCATCCTTGTTGTGTATTAATTTTAGTATAGTAGTCTGGGTTTTACCCCACTCTTCTCTGCCCTCTTCCTCACTTTAGCATTGTTTAGGGAGTAGCCTCCTTGGTTCAACCTCAGTGATTTTCACCTGAGAGCAACTTTGTCCAGCAAATGACATTTGGAAATACCTGGAGACATTTTTGGTTGTCACAACTGGGAAGAAGATGCTACTAGAATTTGACATATAAAGACCAGGAATGCTACAAAGCACTGTACAACTGCACAGAGCACTGGTCACCTCCCACAGCAATGAATTATCTGCACTAAAATATCAATAATACTGAGGATAACAAACAGCTTTGTCCCTGTCACTGGTTCTAACACCTTGTACATAAACTACGGCTCAGGCTCATCTTTGTGGTGCCACGTGTTCCTTTTAAAATATTTTCACAGTACTTATCCCTAATGTAATATCATTTTCATAACTATAGACTGAATATAAAACAAAAACTTCCATGGAACTTTCAGGTTAACATATATGGGTACACATGCAACATTATATACTAGTTCATATGACTCACAATATACAGGAGAACCTCTATAAATTCAGCACTCAAGAGACTGTAACAAACCCATCAGCATACAGAGGTGGCCAATGTAAGCAACTAGGCATTCTGTACACTAAGTACATGTGGTGCATGTCTGGTCTATAAAAATAAGCTCACTTAACAGAAGTGGTCAATGCAGAGAGATGATCAGCTATGGAGGCCCTATGACATTTGCAGGGTTTTAATGAGAAAATTATCTACCCAAATAGATTTTGGTTGTTTGCAAAAAATTCCTATTTCATTTCCTTCTTTTAGTATTTCTTATGAGTTTTGTTGGGTCAAATAGTCAGAAATTTTCCACCTATTTTTCATCCACCATTGGAACTTATCAGAATCTCAAGATTGCTTATCAGTATTGGATGTCACCCATCTCTCTCTTTACCATAAAGTATAACTGTTAATCTATTTTAATCTCTTAGATATTTTATTCAGTTCCACATATAACTGAAAAAAAGCATCTGAGATCATGTTCTATGTTCCTTCAAAGATTTTTACAATGCCATAAAATCAGCAACACTTTTTTTTCATCAACATAATATTTCATGTTGGATAACTTTTAAAATTTCTCAAAATTTCCACTATGACTAACATAATTTTATTCTTTACAGATTCTTCCTACTATAAATAAATAAATTAGCAATATTTTAACCTTGTCCTTTCTTATCTCACATCCAACACTTCTTTGTTCTATTATGATTGCACTCTCTAAGCTATTCACAGATAGAGGCTTTACTTTTTCTTATCTTTTCTTTTCTCTTTCTCTTTTTTAACCTTGACCCTATCTAGACAAATTGTCTTCATTCTTTCCTGTCTCTCCCCTTCCCCTTCGTTTTATATATGTTTCCTGTATAATTGTCTCTTGCTTTGTATACAGATATTCAATAGAGCTTGCAATAGTCACTTTATTCACTAAAACTTCTGTTTTAATCTATCCCATTTGCAGAATCCTCCAAATTCAACACTAACTTACTTAAAAATCTTATTAAATTCTTTAAAATAAGTAATAGATTATGATAAAAGACCATAGATATCGTTTTGCATTTTGATGGATTATAGATATTCTTACTCATCAACATAAAACATTCTCCTCTTTTTACTCGGTAATGAAAGAGTCTGTCTTTCAAAATGGCACCGAAAATGTCAAATACTTGCTTTCCTCATGTCCCTTATAGCTAAGGATGGTTCACAAGTCATTTCTTGCCAGGGAGAAACATGGGAGAGTCATCTGAGAAGTTTCTGGGAAATATCATGTTCTCTGACAACGAGAGAAAGTGATGAGAGGAATTTGGGTATTATTATCATTCTTCTCTTGGTTTTGCATATTATCTCATGAAGTAATGAAGTTTGGAACTACTGCTTTCTTGACCTCAGAGAGACTTTGCTAAGCCCCAGACTGGTAAAATAAATTGTGAAGAACTAGGCCCTTAGTGGCATTAGTATGCCTCTGCACCAATTATTTATAATGATACTTGTGATGCTAATAATAATGGTTAAGACTATGTATTTTGGAGGGTTTAATAAGGGGCAGGCATTTTATGTTCTTTACACATATTATCCAATTCTTAACATAATCCTGAGTGATTTTTTTGGAACCGTTTTCTACATTTTACAACAGAGGCTTATAAGGAACAAAGAGGTCAAATAGTTTGTCCATGTCCACATAGCTAGTCAACGGCTCAGGTAGAATTTGAGCCCTGACAGCCTCTCTCCATCATTTATATGCTTATCATTAAGTTGTACTTTTATCTTACCAGCCTGGTCACCTGCTTCAGACGTTGTGGTAGGTGAGATAATTGTATCTGAGCTATGTAAGATATTGTCACCTAATATACTTCTAAGTAAAAGCTGCTGAACACAATCGTTCTTCAGTTTGGTGCAGGAATCAATTACTCCAGTCCACAGACATTAACTTCTTCTTTTTTTTTTTTTTTGGTAATCCTATTCCTTAGTGCTGATTGTGTAGATTTTGTAAGTGAGCTGCCTTAAATCCTCTATTCTCACCTGTTCCTATTGTCTGTGCGATGTTTCCATTTTATTACTCTTCTTCTTGCTGGTACATGGCTCCACACACTTCAGTCCAGCTGGTTTCATTGTCATTGTATCTGCTATCTACTCATTTCTATGAATGTTTTTTGTTAGTTCCTCATCCCTAAAGTTCAGACCAACTGCCCCCTTGGGAGGACAGGAGAAGGGTCTCTCTGCAGCCAGTACTTTCTAGGCTCTTACCTTTGTCTCTGACTATACTGGCCTTTCTCTCTCCTTAACTTTACAACACAGACTTCAACTTCTTTACCCTTCCTCCTGTTTTTTAATATCCTAAATAGCTGTTTTTCATAGCACATCATTAGTGAATTGCGAAGGAGGTCCTTCAATGCAAGAACGATCTTATTTACTTACTTATTTGTTATTTAGAAATGGGTTTCATCCCTAGGGACTCTCAAAGAACCCACCACCTATTAGGGTATTAAGGGTGCCTATTAAAGGAAGGAATAAATAAATGAATGTGCATTTGTTCCTGCATGAATTTGTTGATATGCCACATACTTCCTGGCTTTTTTTTTTTTTTAACTTTCCATCAGAGTTCTGGAGTCTGTCTGTTGTCCTTAGTTTATTTTTGTTATTTTATTTCCTTGTGCGGTTTGGATAGATGTGTCCTTTTTGTCCCCAGAAGCTATCCAGAGTCCCTTTTACAAATGGTATTTATTCTCTGGACCTAAAGTCTTTTACCTGATTGTACCTTTTACTTAAATGATTTCCTGAGTTTCATCAGTAGCTGATCTTTAGATGTCCTCTGAGCAACTATAACTCATCTCAGTTCTTAAACGAAAAATGCCTGTAGGCACTGCTTCATCCTCCACTGAGTGAGCAGGGTCTTTAGCCTGGGCCTGCTCAGTGGAATCATCACCAAGTTCTCTGAATAGCATTCGTCCCTTTTACTTCCGACACCGTCTCTATAATAAATTCAATTTATCTTCTCATCTAATGCTCATATCAAATTTCTTGCATCCTGGATTTTGAATTACAGCAAATATGTCCCTTGGTGCATCCAATAGAATTAATAATCAGGGTCTCCACAAAGTGATCTCTCACTAGGCCTCTGCTTTCATCTCTGGTGTCACTGTTTCCCACAAATCTTCCCCCAAAATGATTCCTCTCACTCTGGGAGATGTATATGTCTGTTGATCTTTTCTTCCTCCCTTTCCTCCTCTTCTGCAGGAATAGTCGGCAAGCTGTTTTCTTTTTCTATACTGTACATCTCTTCATTCTTCTGAAATTCCCCCTCCACTTTTCTCTCTTGTCTCAATTACTTGGATTTTACATGATTTCATCCTACTATCTTCAATATTATTACTCTGTAATAATAATAATTATAAACGACATTAAATGCTACTTATTGGACACTCAAACTAAGGCAGGTATTTTATCTGGTGTGCATGTATGCTACTCTTATAATGCAGTAGAACCTCTGCGTGTTGACCACCAAAGGACTGTCACAAATTGGTCAGCACACAGCAGAGGTCAACATAAGGAACTAGGTCTGCTGGACCGGTAAGTACATGTGGTGCATATTCAGTGTCTAAAAATTAGGTCAACTTAAGGAAGTGGTCAACTATGGAGGTTCTAATGTACTCATAGTAGCTAAATGCACTTTTAAAATGAGACTTTGTTTTTAAGCAAATGGCTTCTGATTGCATATCATAATAATTAGAATTAGTGATAATTTCATTTACTTAGCATCTTTAATAAAAATGCTATATGTGTGAATGCAACTGTGTATCATAGTTAATTCTCTTATGCACAAGAAATATAATTACATTTACATGTATATATAGTGTGTATGTGTGTATATAGGTATATGCGTGTGTGTATATTTATAAATGTGTGTGTGTCCCAACAGCCTAATAAGTGTTATTTTCCCAGACTTTTTCACTGAGAAAACTGAGATTTGATGAGGTTAAGAAGGTTGGCCAAAGTTTCACACAGTATGAAATTGTGTAAGAAGGATTTAAGCATTTTTTCTAAGAGAAAGCCAAATTTAAACATATACACACAAGTCAGAAACCTGTAATGTGTCCCTGCTTACCAGCTGGTCATTACATGTCCTCTGAGCAACTATGACTCATCTCAGTTTTTAAACGAGTTTTTAGAGTTTTCTGGCATCTTTTGCTTTCTTTCTGCATGACTTCTTAGGACCTGCTCACAGAAGAACCTCATGTATGAGGCCTATTTTCCTACATCCTCAGCAGTTTTGCCCCCACACTCTTCTTGTCACCCAGAATCCTCTTATTATCCTTTGCCCACTCACATTCCCACAGTGTTTATTGTGCACCTGGTTAGGCCACACAAAGTCTTGCCCACTGGTGAGGATTCAAAGGTGAGTGTTGGTGACTTGCTCAAGGTCACTGTGTGAGTTAATAGCATACACTGCTCAAGAAGCAGGGCTTATGATTCCCACTCTAGATCTGAGATGATGGTCATCTTCTGTCTCTCACTGCCCATGGCTATGATCTAAATCTCTAACTTTCATCTCAGGGGCTGGGTTTCCTAAATAATTCTGAGAAGTGCTTCAACTATTTTTTACCAGAACAGTTTTAAACTGCCCTTCCTACAAAAATCAGTGACAAATATCTTGTTAATCCTATGATCATCCTTCAGTTCTTATTTTACTTGGCATTTGCTCCTCCTTCATGCCTTCCCGTAGCTCTCCTCTGACAACTCTCTTTCTGTTCCTGCCATTAACACATCTGTGTTAATGCACTGGAATCTCAAAAGGTGTGCCGTTGTTCCATGGGGGAGAAGGAACTGAGAGGTGTTGATGCTTCTGTGGTTCTGGCCAGTTGCAATAAGCAGTTAAAGGGTCAACCATTGTTTCCATCTTGGGTTTTCCCCTGGTATTTTGAAAAGTGGAGAAATTCCATTGAGATCCCTTGGTTTGCTTTGAACTGACAGGTCTAAGGGACACCATAATTACATGTAAGCACCTATTTTCTTATAAAAGATTCCAAATGTGTCTTACTTGCTTGTCCTTGCTCTAGGCGGTGGTGGGACAGTGTTCATCAAATAGTATTTTGTGTGTGTCTTCCTTCTCAAACTACAACAGCAAAATTACAAATGGTGACTCACCACAGAGGCCATAGTATAGTAAATGGCACATTTGGAAAGGGGCAATAATGAAAGACTCTAGAAAACAAGAGCACTAGGAAACAAAAATGCTTGCAAAATGGGCATGGCAGTCAGCATGAAAGTTTCTGTAGGATTTATGCTTTAACAAATAGGAGATTCAAATATCTGGGCTGTGAACTTATTAAGAATTTATCTGAAGTCTGATCTTTACATAAATACCAGGTATCAATCTTTTGGCCCCTTATAATAATTTCTGAGATGGATTTAATTTTCAGTATAATTTATTTGAAATTATTGAATTGATATTTATTACTAAATAATATCAATTTTGAATTGATGTTGATATTACTAAAGATAGGTAAAATCTGGTTTCAGACTTCACATTGTTAGGTAAATTTTTGAGGCTAGATTTCTATCTGGAATCATATCCAACATGGAGTGAGGCCTCATATCTGAATATTTGGTACATCACAATCCCAGTGCTTTTTGTACCATAACTTGTTTTTACTGGGTTTATAAACACCTGGATGCAACATTGACCCAGAGTAGAGCCTGAAACTCATGTTCCATGATCCCAGGGTAAGTTGGTATCTAATGGATAAGCATTTGTATTATCCCTTCACATTCCTGGCTCTAAGAACTCCCAGTAAGATTACGTTACTTCATATGGCCATTTCAATAGCACAGTATATCATCAGTGGATTTCAATATGTGACATTTTTTCCTAACATTATTATCTGTATAATTAGAATTCATATAATATTTTAAAATTATGGCAAAGACAAGATTTTTAATTCTAACCCTTATCTAATAGATATAAAAATGACAATATAAGTAGGAGGAATCACTTATGAAAGGTCACACAAATTGTGGTGACAGTTTGCTTCACAAGTTTGAGCCTCAGTTCTTCCAGTTTCCAGGAGGTAAAGTTTACCCTTATTTACCCTCTGCCAGTTAGAAGCATTTATTCTTTTTTTTCTTTAAGAGAAACTACTTTTGATTTCTCCAAAGACTCCTGACTGTTTGCTAGGGAGATATGAGAGAAATGTGAGATTATAAACAGTTATAAAGATATAATTATCACAGCCATCTGTGTTTCACTGTCCACTAGCAATTCCTGGTTATGACATGAAAAGGTAATGGTTAATTCAGCTTGGAAATAGAATCCAATGACTTCAAAACTTATACTAATAAGGCAGCTAGACAAAAACAGTGAAAAGTCTTAGAATCTTCTGTATAGCTATTTATTTTTATTTCCCTATCTATGCATACATTGTCCATGTATCATCTATCTCACTACCTACATATGTATAAATTCTATGCATTTTATGATCTGAAAAGAAAGTAAGGAATTCTTAGAAATGATGAAAGGAAACAGTCTATGACATCAATAATCCCAAAGAACCTCAACACACAATATATTATGTATAACAAGGAATACTAAGGAATCCCCTTCCTAGATCCTTCCTGGTAAAACTACAGAACACAAAGACAAAGAGGACAAGCAGAAGAAGAGAGAGAGAGAAGGAAAGAAAATGTAAAAATGAAACTTCAAAGAAGCAAGAAGAATTACCACTGAAGGAATCTAGAAAATAGGAAAATGAGGTATTGACAAAACATAACGTTCACACTCAACAAAGGCCAGGATTTGAAAACAGGAAGTCTGAGTTGAAAGCCCATGGTTTCAACCATGATGTAATTTTCCCATCCTTTAAGCCAGAGCAAACAATACAAGGAGCTTCCTGATGAGAGAAAGGAGAATGACTACTATCATCATCGGCTGGAAGACATTAATATTACACGTATCTTCTTTCCTCCAAAATTGTCACTTTTTGTGCTTCTCTGTTCTTGTCTGCACCGTTTTCCTTCTCCATTTCCCTTGATGTTGGCCTTTTGAGTAATATTCTATGTCTTGACTTTTATGTCTCAATGACCTATTAGCAATTCTTTCAACACAATGTCAACCAGAAGTAACCTTTGCACTCCAAGTCAATAATTGTGAACAAAAATCACTTTTATCAGCTCATCTCTAAATTAAAAGTAAATTACAAGTAGCACATTTTACACTTTAGGGTCTCCACTACATGTTCTTCTTGTTCTAGGAACTCAATCTATTTTTTTAATATGCAAAACACAAAATTAAAAAATCAACAGTCTTAAAAAAAAATCAACAGTCTTTTTAAGGCTACAAAGTGCTTTGAGTTTATTACCTTACCTTATTCTCATAATGACCCTATGAACTAAATTATTAAAATGTTTCACCATTTTATAGGGGAAACTAGTGTGGTTTAGTAAAGTTAGATATCCGAATCATACAATTATTTAATTAAAGCTGAAATCTAAACCATTTGAATGAAAATCCCATACGTATTGCAATCTATCTTTGAAAAGCTTTCTATTGTAGCTGATTTATATTCATGGAGTTGGTTTTCCAAGAGATGGTCACTGTACCAAGCTGGTGAATGATCCTGGCACAGGGTTGGGATAGGAAGTCAGTATAAGCAAGATTCAGTGGCTGCTCTGGAAATTTAGAACTGGAACTAACGAAGATATTGCTCTCAGAGCTCTCCCCCTCCTGAGTTACAAATGCAACAAGCTGATAATTACGATGATACTTCATTCCAACGAGAACCGAAATAAGACAATGAAATCATGATACTTAGCACTTATACAGCACTATTCATCTTCTGAGCTCTTTACAAACAGTAATTAATTAGAGGAGGGCAAGAGAGAGTTCAGCTGATCGGGTGATGCACATGTAATAAACCAACTCCTTCAGAATTAAGATCCAGAAGGAAAGTGCCTACTTGAGCTAGGAACCAAAATGTATGTGGCAGGGTGGGGGTGTGTACTGGGAGCAGGTAGTAAGAGGTGAGAAGATGCTTTAAAAAATTAAAACCTCTCCTCCCTCCGAGTTGTGAGTATAATCAGGCTTTGAAAACAGGTGCTGCTATTTGAAGTATAAGGGAATTTCAAACAGGGAAGGAAATGGAAGCTAGTCAAGTGAAAGGAAAGATCAGATAAGAAAATAAATCTATATGTTGAATTCCATTGCAAGGAGATAGCCCTTAAGGCTACAGAAATAATGATTTGATTATCCAAGTAGGAAAATGTGTGTGGCTCATCTGCCTCTGTTACCTGGAGTTTTTCCTTTGAATCTATTTTTCAGCAAAATGTGTTCTGGTGACTAATTAGGCCTAACAGTTACTCTCTTCTTAAGAAGTATGACAGAAGGGGGACAAAGGGGTTAAAAAAAAAAAAAGAAAGAGATCAACCTCAACATAACAAGGTCCTTCCTTTCCTCTTATTCAGACTCTGTCCTTAGATGTGTCACAAGCCCAAGTTACTGGCCCTGGGTCTTCAGGATTGCTGGGGTTACTCACCTTCCACATGCTCTGTCCCCAGACTCTGCACATTTGTAAACTGGTCATCTTATTATTTTCTTCTTAGCTACTTGACTCTGACCTTAGGTAGTTGGTGCAACAACAGAGACGTCAGAAAGGTTCTCAAATACAGTTGTAAGGGCCAACAGGGAAAGCTAGCTTCCTTCTTCATTCTTTGGAGGTTTGCTGAAAAGGAACTGACAAAAGGCAGAGTAGAAGAAAAAGACAAGTTTATTTTACCATATATGGTGTGAGGAGTTGCGGGAGAAAGATTCCCCAATAATTCAATGTGTACAGGTGCTTATATACCCTGCAGAGGGGGAGTTGGAAGGTGAAGGAGTAAATGACCCATAATTTAGACAACGATTAGCACATACATCTGTTTGGAAATTGAATGGAGCATTGTAACAGACAATAATAGTTTGGAACAAAGTTTGTCTAGGCTCTGGGCGTGGTGTTTAATTTTGAGTCTCTTCCTCTATTCTCTGGTTAATTAAGTTTCAGGGAAGAAATCAAAGGCAATTGCATTCTTCTTTGGGGATCCAGTTTCTCAGTAGATAAAGGAACTTCAGAAAATAGCCTCATCCTGGTATTCAAGAGAGAGAACGCTTTGGGAGATACTAGTGGGAGAAGGTCAGAAGGAGACCGTGCTTCTTTAGTTCAGTATGCCGAAGTGTCATATTTTGTATTGTTGTTTTCTGAGCCCCACCACAATCAAATTCTTCTTGTCTGCCCCCACAGTCCCCCAGTTTGCAGGTCACTAGTATGGATTCTAATTGTGAGAAGCAATGTCTTTGCTTCTACATCAACTGTTAAAGAAAAACAGGATTTTGATCCTGGTGACCTTAGTCCCTTTCTGCTCAGATTTGAGCTACTTTGATCCATACCCACATTTAAATTTTAGCTGTATAATTTTCTAACTGTATAATAAGAGGCAAATCACCTAATTTCTGGTCTTTTCAGTTTTTCTACCTATAAACTTGAATCAGGGCTTCAGTTACCCATAATATTTACTTAAGGCCCTTTAGTACATAACAAAAAACAAATATGGAAGGGACAATTTCTCCCTCCTAGGGACTCAAAATCTTGTGGGAATGACCAGGCAGGAGTACAGTGGCTCACACCTCTAATCCTAGCATGCTGAGGGGCCCAAGGCAATAGAACTCCTTTAGCTCAGAAGTTGGAGACCACCCTTACCAAAAGGCAGATGCCACTAAAAATTCAAAAAATTAGCCAGGTGTTGTGGCAGCCACCTATAATTCTATCTACTCTGGAGGCTGAGGCAGGAGGATCAGTTGAACCCAGGAGTTTGATATTGCTGTGAGCTAGGCTGATATCACTGCATTATAGCTTGGGTGAAGCTTTGCTTCCAAAAGATAAAAAAACAAAAACATAAACAAAAAACTCTTATGGGAATCATAAACAATTGAGCACTTACCACAACTGGGTGTGGTAAACTGGTGTTCAGCACTACAGAAGCCCAGAGAAGGTAACTCTGAACTGAAACAGTGGGAACTATTAGGCTGGTACAGGTTTAACAACCAGCTATTTGGGGGGTGGGGGAAATAGACATTTATGTATAAGCATAAATTTATTATAAATCATAACAATATGTAATATTGTTATATATAAAAATATATAACAAGAATTTAACAAAGTAATACAATATACCATATTCTCTAGCACAAATTCCCTACAACCCATTGATTCTCAAGTGATTCCTGCTGCTGAGTTTTGCTGATTCTTGTATCCTCACATGCTCAGCAAACCTGCAGCTGCAATTGATAAACTAGTGTAGTTAAGCCATGAATGTTGTTTGATATTTTCACTTATATTAAGGAGTACAATGAAAGTGAAACAAGAAAGCTATGTATCTGAACTTCACTTAAAGCAAATTAGAGAATAACAATAGAATGGTTTTTTTTTTCATTTTGGGTACTATTCATAGTTCTAACTTTATCTTGCATTATTCATATTTTTCTCATCAATTTCTTATTTTAGACAATAAAAAAAATCAAGCTCCAATTTTAAGTATTTCATGCTATCTCCGATTGTGAATTTTAAACATGACTTCACTGAATGCGGAGGGAGCACACATTAGTATGTTGATGTGAGGTATTTATGATAGACACGGGAAATGTCAACAATATCAAGAATGTAACTAGAAAGTTGTGAGTTTTTAGTATTTTTACTATGGTTTAAAATAGTGTTTGCTGAATTTTATGTTAATTATTGTTTACCAATGGGCTTACAATGCCACTTAAAATTTAATAGTTATCTCTCATAAGGGAGTATGGGCTGACTTCCTCACACTACTGGGAATCAGGAAAGAATGAGGTTTTGAAGGTAAATGCTGTGTAGTCCACACAAAACTGAAGAGAAGAATGTTCTTCCAATAGGAAACAGCGTTTGCAAAGTGTGAGAGAATGGAGTCTGCAGGCGCCTGCAAACATGTAGAGCCTGTGATTTCCTAGCAAAAGAGGCTTCAGTGCTAGGGAGATGGGAAAGCCTATCTACCAAAGCAAGCATCTGGAGTTTGGGGGTAAAAATAAAAAGCTACAGCTGTAACACACAAAAGATGCTATCACATATAAAGCTATGATATGGGAGGTAACCCTATATTGATTTTTGAGCAAAAAATGTATAAGACCACGTCAACTACAAGACTCATGTTAACATAATCTGAAGTAGAGATTATGCTCCTTTTATAACTGGGAAGGGCGCTGATTAAAAGCGTGTTGCTGTTTTCAGTGAGTGAGACAGAGAGGAAGAGATAGAGACTGAATCACATGCAATACAGTTACACGGTACAGTAACTCATACCTTAATTCTGACAATGAGGGTAAATTATGCTCCTAAGGGAAAGACCAAACTGGAATTCCAGAGAAAAAACATTCTTTCAGATAAATGGTGATTCTAAGAGTAATAGGGTGGGGAAAGGGAGGGAAAAAATAATGATTCATACCAGCTTTTTGGTCTCTTGTGATCTCATTAAGTGTTGCAAATTTTGGGTAATTAAAGCTTTTCTAAAAGCTAGAAACATGCACACATATACACATTTTAATATTTACATATTGCTTGCAAGTCCACAGTGTACTAAAATTTACATTAAGAAAAATTCTATGGATTTCCTCAAATCTATTCCCAGTACTAATCTCACTTTTCTTCCTCCCACTAGAGTGGCTAGATAGTTTCTCATCCTTTCTTGAACATGGCAATGAATATGTGTGTGAGCCAGTTCTGGCACATAAGGCATAAAAAAGAACAAAATAAGACTTTTCATAGATCTTCTTTTTCTTTTTAACACAAACATAATGATGGACACTGGGGGGAATCATGTTGCAACCATGAAGTAGTGAATATAAGTGAAATACCAAGGCCGATCCTCCCCGACAACGAGCTCCCAAACCAGTTCCAGCAGCATCTCCCTTTTGACTTCCCATAATATGAGATAAACAAATCTTCATAATTCAATTCTAACCATTGTAAATAGGGATTTCTGCTCCTTACAGATAACTCAGAGAAGATCAATATAGCAATATACCATCAACTAAAAAAAAAAAAAAGAATTTACTGTAGATTGAAAATTAAGAATTTAATGTGGATTAAAAATTAAGATTCATGCACATGTTGGTGTTAACTTCTTCACTACCTCTGTCTCCATGGATGCCTTAGGCCAGGTTATTGATTATAAGTACAGAAAAAATTTTCAGATTAGCTCCCACAGAGAGGCAATTTCCTGAGTCAACCAGCAGTCTCTCATTGAATGCAGAGTAAGCAAGTTTCACCAGACTTCACCAAGTTTGGAATCACAGAGCTTCATTCTCCATGCCGTATGATTTCCCATGTCTGCTTCTCTCAATACCTGCCTCATTCTTTGTTCTCTTTTTCTGCAACATTTTTTTTTAATTTGCCTCTAGATTCATGTGGTTTAAAAATAAAAAAAAAGAGATGAAATAGTCTGTCCACGGATATATCATATAGCACCCTAGTTATCAAAGCAGAATTGTTACTTTGACTTATAAAATATATTCCCCCAATGTCTTAGTTTGCTAAACAACAAAAAAATTCTTTTTTCACACTTATTAAGGGTAGAAGACTAAAATCAAAGCATTGAGAGGTGTTTTATTATTATTATTATTATTATTATTATTATTATTTCTGAGGCATCTTTCCTTGGTTTGAATATGGCCACCTTCTTACTGTGTCCCTACTAGTGCACACACCACTGGTGTCTCTTTTGGAAACAAATTCCTGCTTCTTATAAGGATAACTCTGAGATTGGATTAGGGCCCACTTTAATGGTCTCATTTTTAATTTAACAACCTCTTTAAAGACCTTATCTTTAAATATAATCGCATCCTGAGATACTGGAAGTTAGGATTTAAGTATTTGAATTTCGAAGGAACCCAGTTCATCCCATAATACAATTTACGTTGTTTCCTTCTAGTTATGAGGAATACCCTGTGATTGAAGTTGGAAGGAATATGGCATGCCAGACAGCCAGAAAGGGAAAGCAAAAAGGAATTTGGGACATAATCAATGAAAGAATCAGCAATTATTTCCATCATATATCCTGCACCACAGGCAGAAAAGTAAATCCAGCTACTAACTAGTTAATTAGATAAGAAGGCACATTCGGATTTTATATATTAAGTGCTCAACATGTGACATAAACAGTTAAGTATTATAACATTTTAGGGGAGAAAACAACCTTGTTTAAATGATGTATAGAGGAAAGTCTTAGGGATATTTTAACTAGAAAGACCACAGAATGAGGCTGACTAGGAAGAATGATTGTTAACTCAGCAAGAGGCTAGGAAGCAAAGGGCTTTCTACTGGTCAAGACAGTATCAGTAAAGGCAAGGGGCAGAAAGAAAATAAGGCTTCTTCCAGGAATAGTAAATGTATCATTTTGACACGAGAATTTGTGCAGAGAGAATTGACAAGCAAGATTGGAGAGTTAGCCTGGAATAAGCTTGTTGGGACTTTAGGTATTATTGTAATATGTGTCTGTTGGTGCAGTCTTGCAAGAGTTAAGCTCAGCCCTTTTCTGCTGGAATTTCCTGACATCTCTAAGTTGGCCATCTATACTCTCCTCCTGAATGAATACAGGGTTTAGGGTGACCTGCAAGGTCAACTCTTAAGATAATTAGTACCAAAGAGCTGCACTCTTGCCATGCTGCCATTTCAGGCTTCTCACAATCCAGCAATTTTTCATGATAAATTGAATCTAATAACATATTTTTGTAGCCAAGATACATGGTGGATCATTGTCTTGTCACTTTGATAAAATGTTTGGTTTTTTTTCCCCCTCTGATCCAGACTTCAAGATAGAGCAGGTGAGAAATCTACAGTTTTGTCAAACAAAACACAAATATAAAAATTTCCAAAGACATGGACTTGGAAAAAAAAAATAAAAAAACAGCCGTTAATTTTCTGAGTAAAATAATCCAGGAATATTGCCTAGGCTTCATGATTCAACATTTGTTATATTCTTGTATTTCTGTTTTTAGGGAAGCTGTAGTTTGAAGATATGTAAATGAAAGGCAACATTGTCTAAACACGGTCTAAAAAACATACTCTATTCAGATATTATTGAAGGGACTCTTCTGATATTCTTAACCCGACTCAATACTGCATGTAAGTTAAGGTTCTCTGTGACTCCAAAGAGGGATTTGCTTATAGGCTAGAGTTTGTAGTACAGCATAGTTGGTAGGTCTTAGTTCTGTTGGTTAACTCATTATGTGATTAAGCGTAAGTCATCAAACTTCTCTGTACTCAATTTCTGCATCAGTATGCATAAAACGCATAGTCTAATAGTGCTCAGAGTATGAAATGAACATACTGCCTAAAGAGGGTTTAGCACAGTGCCTGGCACAGAGCAAGTGCTCGCAAGTTTACTTGGTAGTAATTTGTCCTTTGTTTCTCCAATCAAGATATCGATTTAAAAATGAACCCAACTTGTTTATTTAATAGACATAATCAGGAACTTTCTTATTTCCTTTGAGGATAAATACTTAAAACATTTTTTAAAAATAATTATGTTTTATTTGAAAACAAAACCCAGACAAAAACACTCAAACTGTGGCTTAGTGAGTTATTATATAGCAAACCCCAGTCCAGTCAAGAATTATAAATTTCTAGCTACTTCTGACCACCTGCCATGTGTCTGGTCCCCATCATGATGCTCTCTTCAGAAGTATCTATTATCCTGATATTTACAGTGATGTTTTCCTTACATTTTTATAGATTTATAATTCAAATGTGTTTTTGCAGATACTATACTTTATGTTGCCCTTATCATTAATTTTAATAATTTTTCTTCTTTTGTTTCTTTTATTCTATAGATTTCTTCTCTATCCTCTTCATATGCTAAAATACTCAAACCATTAGACCAAGTCCAATGGACTATAGAGTCTCCCTGTCTGGATGTTGCTGATTGCACACACAGTGTAGTTCATTAATTCAGTAAGTTTTCTATAGTTAAGTAAATTGACAGCTAGATCCAGAAATTGAATCCAACTAAGATTAGATCCTACTGGCAAAATTATAGGCAGTGCTTGGCAAGCCTGTATATGGAACGTGTCTGATCTGGTTGTCTCTCATTTCATGCACTCTGCAACCAACAATGATTAGTGTCTGTATCTATTTATTAAATGAGAGTTGCAAAATAGGGATATTCCAATTTTATCATTTTTGTTTGATACTTTTATAAGGAGATGAGTTCTGCCATAGATTAATTGATTAACTGGTGTACACATTCATAAGAAAAAGAAAGGATAAATGCTTGATCGTTTCTCTTTACCAGTTTCTAAGGTAAAGAAATTGTTCCCTGTCATGCTTTTAAGGTGGGCAATCTTAAAAATATCATTATGAAATCATGGATTTAAACACATTCAATAAATTTCATTTCACTTTGTTATGATTGCTATAGAACTATCATGGGCCCATATTTGGCCAATGGGAGCCTTTTTTTATGTGGTACCTGGATTAAGCAGCTATTTCCCCAATGATCTCTAAGTATATCTTTTAGTAAGAAATGATATTTTAAGGCCACAATCTGTATGCAAAATATATCCATTACTAGTGGATTTTTATAAATCTATAATATGTCCATCACATATGTTTATGTGTATATATAATCATTAGATACCATATAAAATAAACTGCCTTGTGGGTTATATTTATATTTTCAAGAAAAATTTTAGGCTACAGAATTTTTATTTAAACATTTAAAATTATATCCATGTCTCTTTTATTCCACACTGGGAAGAAAAAAATTCTTCCTTACAAAGAATACTGCTTCTCAAAGACAGAGGGATAATAGAATTAAACTGTACCAGAATTGCTCATTTATTTTGTGACATGCCACGAACACAACAGATTCAGAATAACAGTACTAATACTACCACCAATTTTATTGGGAAACCCATGAAAATTAAGTTTCCATATACACTCTTCATTTTCTTTTCATTCTTTTCCCCCTAATGTTTACAGTTTATCAATACTGTTAGGATGTATGGTCATTAGAATTATATTCTCTCCCTCTTAGCCAATAATTTCTCTTAGTTTTACAAATGTATATATCTTTTACTTACCATAAAATCTTAGGTCAATGTCTCTCGAGCTGCTCTGGCTGTCCAAAGTTCATGTTTTTCTATATTTCTTAGAAGATTCTCACTGGAAACATATTCCTTTTATTCCTACATGCTGAAGATAGTATCTTTTACACATGATAGTTAATTTTGCTGAATATAATATCCTTGACTCACACTTTCTTTTTCATGAATTAATGTGCCATTTCACTTTCTTATGACATTAAAAAATGTGAAAACCTAGTAATCATCTAATTTTGTTTTCCTTATAAATGATATGCTTTTATTTTTTAGGTATTCAAAGGTTTTTTATTGTTTGTTTTTGTTTTTATTTAAAATCAAGTACTTTTACTGGAATATGCTTTGGTGTTTGTTGTTCTAAATAGAGGTTGATATTCTCTGATATACAGGATACTCTTTCAATATGCAATTAAAAAATATCTATGTGTGTGTATAAATTTGTGTGGAGTTATCTTAATTTAGTTTGTAGTATTTGTTTTGTTTCCTTATTTTGTAATCATTTTTCATTTTTTAATGATTTTTATTATAGTATATTCAATCCTCTTTCTCTATGATGTTTTTTAAATTTTAGTTAATAATTCTCATCATATTTTCATTTTTAAAATTTTATTAATTAAATGCATTAAATTATAGTACAGTGTATTATGAGCTCTGACACATTTCTAGAGTCACATAATAAACATCATTCCCAAGATCTAGATACCCCGTGCCATGTGCCTCAGAACTTTCTTGTATTGTCTCTTCATAGGAAAATAGTTCCCCCAAACCCACGCCCTGACAGGCACCTCTGTGCCATCCATCAGTATTGTTTTCTCTTTTCCAAGATGTCATGTCAATGGAATCATACAGTATGCATCCCTTTGAAACTGGTTTCTTCTGTTCAGAGTAATGCTTTGAGATCTTTCCAAGATCTAGACATTCTTGTGTGCACATATGTTCGTATGTGTGTGTGTGTGAATAAATCTGTTAGGTTTTTCTATGAAGACAGTTATATCTTCTTTCTGCAAAGAACTTTTTTATGTTTTCTTTCCAATATGTGTGCTTATTTATTCATTTTTTTCTTCCCTTTTTGCCTTAACTGGAAATTCCCATGGGACTTTGAATAACAATGGTGAGAGTCACCATAGCTACCTTGACCCACAGTTTTATGGGGAAATATTCATATGTTTATCGTCAGATATTATTTAGGCCATTGCTTTTGATAGGTGCCCTTTGTCAACTTAAAAAAGCCCCCTTCCATTTTTGGTGGGAAGTTTTTAGTCATAATTTGATGTTGAATTAAAAAATGCTTTAGCTGATTGATATAATAATGTAATTTCTTCTTTAGTCCTTTCATGTGATGGATTTTATCTATTTTTTCTTTAAAAAATAGTCTTTTTAAAGAGCAATTTCAAGTTGACAACAATATTGAAGAGATGGTACAGCGGTTTCCAATATATGCCCTGCTCTGCATGTGTATAACCTCCCTTATTATCAATACCCCCCCACCGAGGTGGTACATTTGTTATAATTCATAAGCCAATATGGACACATCAGCACTAAAAGTTTGTAGCACCTACTGATGTTCAAATGCTAATTCAGCATTATGTTTCTGGGTTAAAATTCAGATGACTGAAGTTTATTATTTTTTACAACAATTACTGAGTATAATTGATTAACATTTCTTTGAGAATTTATCAATATTCATGAGGGATATTGATCTATGGTCTTCATTTTTGTTATTAATGTAATGCTAACCTTGTAAATGAAGGTTGTCTTTTTTTTCTAGGGTGGATATAGTTTCTGTCTTTTGAGATACTGGTCTATTTTGTAAAAATTGGCAAATTGGTAGACATGGAGTTTTTCATAATTTTCCCCATTATCTCTGAAATATCTATGGTTATTGGATGGAGACTACTCTTTCACTGATGATATTGGTTAATTTCTTCTTTTTCTTTTTGTCATTCTTACTAGAGTTTTATTATTGTATTATTTTTAAAAATATCCACTGGTGTTATTAATTTTCTCTATTGCTATTCTATTTTCAAGTACCTTGAATTCTCATCTTTAGAATTTTCTGTATTCTGTTTCTATTGGTTGTTTTTCCTTTCTTTTGTGACTTCTTTGGGTGGAATATTACCTTTTGTTTATTTTAAAACTTTCTTCTTCTTAACATGCAATTTTAATGTTATAAATATTCTGTCCGGGTGCTTATACCTATGAACTTAGCACTTTGGGAGTCTGAGGCAGGGGGATCACTTGAGATCAGGAGTTTGAGGGAAGCCTGGGTAACATGTTGAGATGCCATATCTGAAAAGAATTTTTTTTAATTGGCTGCATAGAGCAATGTGTACTGTTCTCCCAGCTACCATTCTTGAGGCCCAGGACTTTGAGCCTGCCAGTGAACTATGGTCATGCCACTGTACTCTACCCAAGGTGACAGAGTGGGACACTGTCTCAAAAGAAAAAAATTAAAAAGGCCTACCTTGCAATAAAATAAGAAAATTAAACAAAATAAGCATATATTGGGAAGAAAAAAAAATCTGTTATATTTAGGATTTTTATTTGTTTTTTTTTCTTTTGTTAGATGACATGATCACCTATATTGAAAATGCCAAACAATTCATTCCCCACCCCCCAAAAAAATGCCACCTGCAACTAGTAACTGGTAACCTGCATGGTAAGAATTGCAATGTTTAGGGTACGAGATTAATATACAAAGTCAATTGTTTTTCTGTATACCAAACATTAATAATCAGAGTTTATCTTTCTTTTTATTAATTTTTTCCCTTTTATTAAGTCTTATACACATAGCTCATGAATACATTTATGCATTTGTGGGGTGCAATGTGCTGATTTTTTTTACAATTTGGAGTGCTTACATCAAAGTAATTAATATAGCTTTCACCTTATTTACTTAATATTGTGTTTAAATATTTATGCTCTATATTTGATAGACTTGACTTGTACCCTTGCAGTATGTTCCATAGATGTGATCCCACCATTTACCCTCCCTCTATCCAATCTGCCCCCTCCCGTTCCGTGCCCTTCCACTGCTCTCCTTCATCCTGGGCTATAGTTGTGATCTGTCTTTCATAGGAAAGTGTAAGTAATTATAAATTGGTTTCATAATACTACTGAGTGCATTGGATACTTTTTCTTCCATTCTTGAGATAATTTACTAAGAAGAATATGTTCCAGCACTTTGGCAACACACATACTAAAAAAAATAATAATAATCAGAGTTTAAAATATTTTTATATAACCAAATTAACAGTAGCACCAAAAATAAATGTTTTGGTATAAATGTCACTAAATATGCAGATAATCTGTATACTAATGACATAATACTGGTGAAAAAAGTTAAAGAAAATCTTAAAAAATAAAGATATATAATACGTTCATGAATTAGAAAATTAAGTACTGCTAATGTGTCAGATTCTCTACTTGATCTACAAATTTAATCAAATTACAGTCAAGTTGCATCAAGCAATTTAATAGATGTGGACAAACTATTCTTAAAGTTTATATAGAAAGGCAGACTGTCTAAAATAAGTCATAAAATACTATAGAAGAACAAATGTGGATGACTCATACTACTTGATTTTAAGACATGTAAAAAGCTACAGTAATCAAACCAGCATGTTATTAACAAAAGAATAAGCATTAGATCAATGGAACAGGATATTTAGCCAGAAATAAACCCACGCAAAATTGTCACCTGCTCTTTGAGAAAAGAACAAATGCAATCAAAGGAAGAAAAGGTACTCTTCTCAAAGAATAGTGCTGCAAAAATTTGACATCCATTTTTCCTCTTCTCTGCTTCTCAAAAACAAAAACTAGACAGAGAAGTTATATAATCTTCACAAAAAATTGATCACTTAAAATGAATCATAGATGCAAATTTAAAATTCAAAACTATAATTTTTCTATCAATAAACATAAAAAGAAATCCAGGTAATCTTAGGTGAAGCAATAAGGTTTTAGACACAACACCATTAAAAGAAAAAATCTGAAATTGGATTTTAACTATATTAAAATCTTCTAGTCTGTGTAATAGACCATAAAGAAAATTAAAAAAAAAAAAAGCCATACAACAGAGATGATATTGGCAAAACACATACCTGGTAAAGGATCTATTTTCAAACTATACAAAGGATAGTTAAAACTTAATCACAAAAACAAGCAAACCATTTTAAGGAATGAACAAAATATATGAACAAATAACTCCTCAAAGGAGCTATAAAATGGCATGTATGGACATGAAAATGTGTTTATTTCAATACCATTTGGCATTAGCCAATTACTAATTGAAGCAACGAGATAGTCTTACCTATTAGGATGGCAACAATTTGAAAATCTGACATTGTTAATTGTTGGTGATGATGTCTCAAAAAATAAAATCTCAGTTATTTGTTGGTAGAAATAAAAAATGGTCCAGGTACTTTGAAAGACTGCATGGCAGTCCCTTACAAAGCTAGACATAGACCCACCTAATGGTCCAGCAATCATCCTTCCAGGTATTTGCTAAAATGATTTGAAAACTTATGTCTGCACAAAAGCCTGAACCTGGACATTAATGGCAGTTTTCTTCACAATTGCCAAGATATTGGAAGGTGCCAAAATTTTCATTAAAATGCAATTGGTTACCCAAACAGGTGGTACATTCACACAATGGTATATTTATTAGTGATAAAAATAAATATGCTGTCAAACTGTGAAAAGACATAGTTAAATGTTAAATGCATATTACTAGGTGAAAGAAGCCAATTCAAAAAGCTAATACTGTATGATTTCAATTTTCTGACCTTCTGGAAAAGGTAAAACTATAGCAACTGTAAAACTGGTGGTGGTTGACAGAGGGAAGAGAGAGAGAGTGGGATAGATGAAGCACAAAGGATTTGTTAAAATAATGGAACTCTTCTAAATGATACTCCAATGACGGATACATTACACTGCTTTGTTAAAGCCCTTGGAACTTTTCAAAGCAAAGAGTGGACTTTATGTTGGTAAAATTAAAATTGTTTAGAAGGCAAAAGGATTTCAAAATAGAATGCAGAATGTGAAAAGACACTGCACATAAGCTCTCCAATCAAGTTGTAAATTTGTGTCCCTGTGGGTACAAGTTGGAATTCTGAAACCACTATGAATATGTCCTCAAATCGAATAAATGAATGAATGGCAGGTGGGGGGCTGTTGTCTTACTGTTTTAGTGGGAGGTTTACTGGTAATCAAGAGGAGGTGACTAGGATGATCCATTTGGTAATGGATTCAAATGGTAGATGTAAATATGAACTGATGATGGCCTTATTATAGTTGCAGAGGGCTTCATCTAGTTTAATAATAGATAGGTGTATAAGCCCATACACATGTACTCTTGCTCTTTTAGCCGAGGGGGTTTCAAAGCAACAAGATTCCAATAAAAATTAAAAAAAAAAAAACTTAGCAACAAAATTCTGGTTTTCCATTCTCCAGTAAACAAACTCAAGGTCTCTTGGATTAATTGTTGATACTGGAAGCAGGACAGAGAATATCCAAAACAATCCTGGACAATCTTTCAGTGTCAGAAACGACTAAAGATGCTAAGATATGGAAAAAGAGAGAGGGAAGAAAGAAACAAGCCAATGGTGGGGGTATATCAGAGAACACAGGAGTCAGCTGAAAGAGTTTCTAATGGCCAAAGCTGGAACAATTTGCACAACAACATAAACAAATGTGGTTTGCATTGTAAGCCAAAGTATAAAATAAATATCTGTGAGCCTAGAAAGACATAAAGAAGCAATTCAGCACATAAATGAAAGGAGAAAAAGAAATCCCTTATCCTGAAGAATTAAAATAATTTCTGTAGATATTCTACTCTCAGAGGTAGAGCACAACTCTCCACTCCATGAATATGGACTGTGCACAGTTACTTTCTTCTGAAAAGTAATGTATGTTAACGAGAAAAAAAGTGTAAATTTACAGAGGCGAAAACTGACAAACACTACTGTTACCAAGTGATTAATCTCGACAACAACAATCATAAGTCATGTTGATAATATATAATCTTGAGTATGTGATGAAAATGACACCGAGACCCGTAGGCTCCCTCCAAAACCCCGCAGCCCCGGTCTAAGCATGAGAAAAACATCAAACAAACATCAAATAAGGAATATTCTACGATATACTGACTACTACTTCTCAAAACTGTTTGTCAAGATCATTGAAAACAAGGAAAGTCTGAGAAACTTTAACATCCAAAAGGAGCCTAAAAGGATACAACAGCTAAATATAATGTGGTGTCCTGAATGGGATCTTGGAGGATAAAAAAAAGGACATTAAGTGAATACTAATGTGGGATGTTAACATTAGGGCACAATGGGCATGGCATATGGACCAAACAAAAATGGATTAAAGACTGAAATGGAAAACCTGAAGCTATAGAAACTGGTAAAACATTGGGGGAAATACTTCAGGATATTGGTCTGAGCAATTATTACTATTATTATTATTATTTTTTGAGATAGAATCTCACTCTAACACCCAAGCTAGAGTGCTGAGGTGGCAGCTCATAGCAACCTCAAAGTCCTGGGTTCAAGCAATACTCCTCCCTCAGGTTTCCAGGTAGCTAGGGCCACAGGCACCTACCACAACAGCTGGCTATTTTTCTATTTTTAGTAGAAACATGCTCTTGCTCTTTTTCAGGCTGGTCTCAAACACCTGAGCTCAAGGAATGCTCTCCCCTCAGCCTCCCAGAGTGCTAGGATTACAAGTGTGAGCCACAGTGCCTGACAGAGTAAAGATATTTTTTGACAAAGATACAAAAGCACAGATAACAAAAGAAAATCTCTATTCTATATTCATAATCTTCTGTAAATTTAAAATTATTCTAAAATACAAAGTATATTAAGGTAGTAGTAGTAATTTGATGATGCTGAGATTGAGTCTCTTTTGTGTCCCAAAGTTGTTTCTCTCTCAGCAGCTTCTAGTTCTTGGAAAGGCCTTTACTGCAACCTTCAGTTGAGAAGTTTATGGCTCCAAAAAATTGTTGTAGAGATTTTAATGAGGTTTTTCATTTCTCTTCAGGTATTTAACCCCCAAAGTTAATATAGGCTAAATGGGGTAGAGGATGGGGGAATGGGGACTAGATAACCCAGCGCAGGGTGGCTGCCCTGGACTCCTCGAGAACTCTATAACAGACCCAGCCACAGGTGACAGGGATGGTGAGAGGACACACAAGTGAGATTGAGAGAGACTGGGAGAGTCAGCCACAAACTACATCCACTCTTCTCCTTGGAATTCCTTAGATTAAGAACTAATGTTAGTCAAGGCTTTTAAAAGTTATAGCACAAAAGAAATAACAAAGATAAATGCAAAATGATTGGCATTTGAACAGAATCACATGTTTTATGGATGTGGAAGGGGAAAATGGGAAGGATTAACTCAGAGTTAAATTTAACCATGACCACATTTGGCCAAGACATAGTTAAACTCTCCTAGACTTTCTCCAAGTAGCCAGTTCTTTAGACCGCTGTGCCACGAGTCTTTAGTCAGCACTTCAGTCAAATGCAATTTACAGGATAATTTTAAGTTATCAGGAACAGTACAAAAAAACATTAAATAGAAAACCAATCAAATTTTCATATTCTCTATTTTGAGCATGTACGACAAGAATGTTTCAAGAGATAGTCGATTGAATCCATTGAGAGGCTCCATACGTCTGCTGTGCATCCATGCTAATTATAGAGCTTATCATTCTCCCTAGAAAATGTGTAATTGTAACAATCATATTTATTAAAATATGACTTTTTCTTTTTTTTCTCTGATACATGGTAGTTGGAGTTTTCAGAAAGAATCAACAGCTAATGCAAAATCTTGGTGTAGCAGGAAGCGAGAGACATAGGTGACTGGGGACGCTTTGGCTTCACTATTTTGAGCAGAGAAACTGAATGTGCCACAGGAAACACTGTCAAGAGCGGGCTTTTCCTCTTGTTTCTCTTATTAATTTTCTTTGTCACACTAATGAGTCATTTTATCTGAACTTCAGGTTCACTATCTGTTGAACGAAGATAAAAATAGAAGTTCAAAACCCCACTTTCAGCATAAAATGATGAGTATGAATAAATTTTAAGATAAATATCTAAGTTATTTAAGTGTAAATGATTGAAAATGAAGTTATAATAATTATTAAGAATACCACCACCACAACAAAAAAGGCGGGGGAAACTTTGTCTGTAGAGTTTAGCTAGTTCAATCTTGAGTCTAGTTTCTAGCTACAATCATACACAATTCACTTAGTTCTAGACAGTGGGGGGGAAACAACTCTAGATACCTACTATATTCCAGAAGGAGAAATGTCTTCCTTTCCCCATTTTACTTGCCAATGGTAGGTCTTTAAGCAAGAAGGAAAAGCATCACACATTAGTCAAGGTAAAGGAGAATGCTGAATTCCCTTTTCTATATCAAATTTCTGTCCCACTTTCAACTTTAAAATCTCGCCTCTCTTCAGTTTCGACTCCTGGTCTCATTTCATTACCTATTATCAAATCCTGTCTCTGGGTGTAGGGTAGAAGAAATAGATAGAAGGCTATCCTCAACAGTAGGTCATAAAATGAGAGACTAGAGATCCCTGAGACCCAGCACAGCCTGGATGAAGAGGAGCCCAAGGTCTGCACTTGAAGACAGTCATCAGTTGATTGAAATGAGACCAGAAGTTGAAACAAGGTTTCAGCTAGAATCAGTATAAAGTAGTAAGTGGAGGAGGAGTCAGTAATGGAGAAATGAGGCTGTTAGCCAGAAGAACAAAAATATGTGAGTAGAGAAAGATGTACGAAATGGAAGTGATTGAGAAACTTAAGAAATTCACAAATACTGAGCAAGATAGAGTATGCACTTTGTAGGTGTGTATACACACACAATCAGAGGTTGCCAAAAATGTATATACCTTTTAAGAAAAGAAAAAAATTGTATTCAAAATTGCAATACTCAGGTCACATTTGACTTCTGCATTTACAAGAAGTGCTCAAATGTGACTTGTATTCATCCTTTGTTATCAGTATATATTGAGTATTATATATGTGTCTGTATATATATCAACACACACACACATAGAGAGAGAGAGAAAGAGAGAGTTCAAAACACTTCTGTGTCAAACCATGGGCAAATAAAATTTTATGGGGCTTCATAATAGCATCAGAATGGTTTGGATGCCCAGCATTTATATCTAAGTGACTTGGATTGAAAGCTACAATTCTGTCTGTCCCATGATAAATATAGCCAACCTCTCAACTTAAAATTCAGTATGTCCCAGAACATCCATGTAACTTTTTTGTTCTAGCCTCTTTTCCACTGGTTACTCGTCTCACATTATGCTTACTAACTTAAAAGCTCATGCCATTTTAATTACATTCTGAAGTTTCTCTCTTGTTCTCCCATTCGGATTACATTCCTCACTGTTTATTTCTCTCCGGCTGCTCAGCCTTTATTCATAGCATAGCACTAGTCTAAACCCTCTGTTAATGCTTTCTGTAAACTCTACCACTTTCCTCTGTCTTCTTTCTGTCTACATGTACATGCATCTGCGGGTCACACACTTTGTCATTTGGTTATAGCCAATTTCTTCCAGTTGCCATTGATGGTAAACCACCTTACATTGATTTCAGTTGACTTCATGTATATCAGTTTTCCTCACCAACAGGATTTCTGAGCACCTACACACCAGAAAAAGCATCTCAACAGCCTTTCCCATAACTGTAAGGGTGGCTACTTACATTTGTTGCTTACAGATCTTTTTCACTCTCATAAAGTTCTTTGCATGTGTGGATGACAGTTTGGTGATGGGTCTCCGCCCTTCACATGTCATCCAATCAAAGAGTTCTCTCCATCCAGAGAAAAGTGATCACTGAAAGCAGCGGGCAAGGAACACAAGGTAAAGCAAGGTGGATGGACCTTGAGTGGAAACAGGAAGATTTAGGGTACCTGTAGAAAGACAAGTCAGTATTATATAGAGACGAATTAATACTTTGGGATTAAACTGTCTGTGAAGGATAGAAACATGGCAGGCTAAAAATAGGCACAGAGTAATTCAGAAGCTAATCAGGCTCTGTCACAGATAAAATTAATAAGTAAAAAAGTTTTAACAAGACATTAGCTGTCTGAACAGCCTACAAAGCCTAGGGAGGGAGACGAGAGTATTATGGCTTGCTGCATTAACATCACTGTTATTAGGTTGTGATGATTAACAGGACTTGATCCCAAAGGGGCAAGGTGAGCCCTCATAGGACAGCACTATGTCAGGGAGATGATGATCTCAAATTGGATAGCAAAGGTGAACTGTCTGTCAGGAGGGACAGCAGTGCCAAGGACACGAAAATGGGGCTGAACCAACCTGGGCAGAAATAAGAGTTATACTAGGGGGGCAAAAAAATACAAGTAAATAAAATTAAAATGACAGAGAGATTTGTTGCATATAGTCATACCTATTAGTATTTGCTTTCCATTCAATTCAGATTTGGGTATTATTAGGCCTATGTTTCTTTGGAGTCAACTTCATTCAGACTTTATGATAAAAAATGAATAGGGTCTATGAACCAAGGAAACCAAAGAACTTCATAATTGCTTTTCTCAGGTAACTGGGAATATTTTATATCATTTATTATCAGGATAAATTGATTAAAACCTGTTTTATTTGAGGATTCAGCACTAGTTGCTATGAAAAACAGAAAGGAAACCTTAAGCCTCACTTTTCATAAGAACTTACAATATAGAAAGAGACAACACCAACACACATTAAAAAGAGGGCCAAGTCAATGCATTATTGGCAACTGATACATAGAATTGTAAAAGTAAAGTCTTTTGGAATATGAGTACATACTGAATTATTAAAAATACCTAAAGTAGGGTAAATAGGCTGATGTAGAAAATTTTCCAGGATATGTGGATTTTAAAGTATCAAGAAGAAAGAGACACAATTTGATGAGCAGCAAATGAATACATCCCTTGCAGATTAAAAGACTGTATTAAAAAAAATAAACATTTACCTGTAGTCCTACCTACTAGTGAGGTTGAGATGAGAGGATCCTTTGAGCCCAGAAGTTTGATGTCAGCCTGGGCAAGATAGTGAGACCCTTTCTTTTAAAATTAAAAAAAAAAAAAGAAAATCTAAAACTTTTAGAGGATTTATGTCATGCTGGTTGATAAAATATGTTTGAATTTAATCAAACATCCCCTCCTGCTTTGTAAAGTTGTACCATAAACTCCTAAAAATAAAATGCTACATTCCTATCTCAGAAAGTTTTTGGATACAAGTTACTGAAGTCAGTTTAATTTATAAGGGATTTTTATGCAGTGCAGCATCCAGAAATGGAACCTCTTTAGACTTCAGACACCCAGGATTCTGACTCTGCTTCTTTGTAGGTTTATCTCAGCAATGCACCATTTTTGTGTGCACTTAGTCTTCTCTCACATTTTTAAGGTTGCTGAGAAAAGCACATACTGTAAAATAGAGGGAACCTTACTTTTCAATTATCTCTCTTAGAAAAAAAAGGAAATATCTCCTTAGAATTACCCAGAAACATTTCTCAGGGTGTAAGTGGCTCATTTGTCCATTTCTATACCAAAAATAGCATGAAGGAGAGCATTACTTTTATGTTCTCAGACAAACAGGAGCCCAACCCTGGAGCTGCAGTAAGAATAACACCCTCTCAATCAGCAGGGGTAATAATGGGAGAAGGAAAGATTCCTGAACACCACTGGGTTTCTGATAGGAAGCAGAAAGGGTAAGAATGAACTCAGGTGGGCGATTAACAGTGACCACTCCCATATCTAGAGTAAAATACATTTCATTGAAGGCATTTCTTTTTTAATTTTTTACAGGTAGAAAGAAGACTTATCTAGAGGTCTCACAGGCAATCTCTGTAGCAAAATAAAAAACTGAATTATAGTTATCCCTTATATTGCTCTTCATGTAAATAGAAATAATTGCAATAGCAGCTAAGTGATAGGGTAGATATGAAGATAAAAAGGGGTAAACATTAGGAATGGGGTAAGTTCCCCAATTAAGAAATAGACCTGTCAGAATGATACCAAAACCAAGATTCAACTATACGTTACCTATATGAAATCTACTTTAATGTAAAGGCATTGATTAACATCTAAGCAAAATGAAGCTATAATAGTTGTTCATTTCAGGGATACAGGATTTCAGATCAAAGAAAATTATCCAAGATAATGATGAACAATAAATAGAAAATGATAAACTAGTCAAGTATATAAGAAGACAAAACAATTGATAATGTGTATGCACCTAAAAGCAGAATGTTAAAATACAAGAAACAAAAACTATTTTTAATGAAAGAAGAGACAAACAGACCCACCAGTCTAGCTAGAGATCTCTACACCCCTCCTTCTGTAATTGATAAGTCAAGCACAGCTTTACGACTACTCATCATATTTATGTAACAAATGCACTTGCATCCCCTAATATATACATTTAAAAAAAATAAAAATTACAAGAAAATTACAGACCATTCTCTCTCATGAATATAAATGCAGAAATATTCAAAAGTATTAACAAATAATTTATAAAAAATTTGTACACTATGACCAATTGGATTTACACTAAGTATAGACACCATTTGAAAATAAAGAGATCCACCCTATTAACATGCTAATACAGAAAAATTACATAATCCTATCAATCAACATACGAAAAAAATTGGTAATGGATTAGAGTTGAAGATATCAATATGAACTGACATTGGCTTATTAACAATACAGTTGGTTACACTGCAGATATGTTTATATAAATGCTTATAAGCATGAATTTCTGTACCTTTATGTATTTCCTTGCTCTGTCATATGGAAGAGCCTTAAAGTAACAGCACCTGTTGTCAAAAAACATACGTAGTGTCCGGATCTCAATTTCTAATACAATTCTCCAGTAACAAAAAAAAAAAAAAAAAAAAAGACAATACCAACAAAATTTTCAAAAAATGTTAGGCTTCTTAGAAAAATGGCTAAATCAAAGAATGAGGCAGTCACTACCTAAGATGAGCCTGACATGTCTTGTAGTAATAGGGAGTAAGGGCTCCAACACAAGCAAAGCAAAACAAAACAACAGTGCAGTGAGTGGCTTATGTCCAAGGGACACAGAAACAAACTGAAAGAGCTCCCAATGAGAAAACCAGAAATATTTGAGCAAGAAAGTGATTAGTGGATTATAACTCAAAGTATAACCTAAGTACCCCAAAGTCTATGCAGATATAAATAAATGATTGAATAAGTAAATTATTAATAGGGGGGAAAAGACAAATACCCCTGGTAGAAAAATTCCGAATAATATATGTAGATATTTTGCCTTTAAAGGGGTGGAGAATGTAAGTCTTCTGTCCTTAAGTGTGGACTGTACACAGCGACTTTCTTCCAAAGTAAAGTATGTTAGCAGGAGGAAGACGAATAACTTCAAGACAGGACAACCTGACCAATAGTACTTCAGATAGGTGATCAATGTTGATGTCAATGATCAATCATGTCCCTAGAATATATTATCGGTATAATGTGAAGTGGAAAAGTACCACGTTTAAATCTAATGCGTTTTTTCCCCCAAAAAACTCACAGTCCCAGACTACCCCAAGTGAAGGATAGTCCATAAAATACTTGACTAATATTCCCCCAAATTGTGAAGAAAGAACAAGAAGAAGAAGAAGGAGAAGAGAAGGAGGAGAAGGAGAAAAAGAAGAAAATTCTGCCAAAGTCTCACAGCCAAAGAGGAGCTAGACAGACACAAAGTAAACGTAATTTGGTCTCCTGGGTAAGATCCTGGCATAAGGGACATATTGCACATTGGGTACAAACTAAGGAATTTTGAAAAGAATGATAGACTTTAGTCATCACAATGTATCAATATTGAGTGATTAATTGTAAAAAATATATCTTACTAAAGTAATACACTAATAACAAGGGAAACAGGGTGTCGGTATATGGGAAGTTTCTGTACTAGTTTTCTCAATTTCCCTGTAAATCTAAAAATCTTTAAAGAATTAAAGTCTAGAAAGAAATAAAAAGCCCTGTATCATCAAGGGACCTCTTCCTCCGAAATAGCTGTGTAAATGAGTGCACTTAACATTTTTCAAAGAAACAATGTGAATATTCCAAAGGGTTTAAATTTTTAAAAACTTGTGAAAATGAAATGTATTCAAAGAACTATTAAACACTATTTTTAAATTGATCTCTAAGACCTCTTCTATTTCAAAAACCCCATGATTCTCTGACCCTATGTTCTCAGAGCATCAAGAAATGAATTCAGTGTTCTGAAGATTAAATGGAAATTATATACAAACATGGGCATGAATTTGACAGAACATTGTAGTCATTTAGAAAATAGCTATCAGGAAAATAGCTAGAAAAACAGAGTGTCATCAAGACCTCTCTTCTTCCAGGTCATTTTTTTCCTCCAACTAATATTGAAATTTCAAGACCAGAAAAGACCACAGAAAAATGAAAAAACATGGAAGGAAAAGGTCTCACTATTGAAAATTTGCTGATGATTGCAAAGGAATACCTAAAGTGGAAGGGGAAGTTTTAGCAAAAGATTTTGTATCATGTATCCTACAAACTTGTCTCATATCCATTCTCTAAATACACTTTGATTTTGGAAAACTTTCAATACACACTAGAACACTTTTTCAGTATTGCTTTGAATCAAAAAACTTTCAATGTTATCCAAGACAAATAGGAATAATAAGTTGAGACTTATAGAAACATATGTCTAATCCAACCTCTACTGATTGTGTTAAAATTGCCCTAGGTAATATTTTTAAAGCCACAAATATTATATCAGTAAATTTAAATTTTTTTCTTCTTTGCAGATCAGAAAATAAAACTGATCATTAAAAATGTATGCTATGAATCTCTAGAGCAGTGATTTTCAACAAGTGTGCTGTGAGAGTATCTTAGGTGAGCTGCATAAAATTTTAAAGATCATTAATTAAAATATTTTTGAAAACAGTTTATAGCATTATCTTCATTGCTCTTTTTAAAAAATTAATATAATATAAGCGTGGCATGGAAGTTCAACCATAGGTTTAAGTATGTGTTGAGATAAAAACACGACGCTAGAAGAAAAAACCACTGTGGGAAGCCTGACCTCTACATATGATATACTTTGTTGTTCACATAAGAGCAGGGATGGATTAGGCCCATTGTCTATCCTTCTCATCTGGTATATACATAAGACTATGATACCCCTTCCAAGAGCAACTCTGCAACTAGAGGGTCTACAACATCTGCAGATCGCTTTTGGAAACTCCATGTTAAAAACACAAAACACCTCTGCTGGATTTTGTATTTTCTGAAATACTTAGAATACATGTGCCATTTTTCTTCCCAGAGAAAGCCAAGGAAAGCTATGATCAAATACAGACACAACCCCACACTTTTGCTCCATAGGCCCAAAGGAAACCGTGCACAGTCACACTGTCTTTTTCTCTGTGTCAGCCCTTTGTTTCGAGAGCATCTCACTGGCACTTAGGAAAGTGCCCCTGTTGGCATGCTGTTCATTAACTACAACAAGGCTAAAGCTATGTGTTCCTTGGGATCCCAGTAGGTGGACAGATCAGGTTATACAGCTGCAAGAGCATATCATAATATTTATCATAGAACAATAGAAAAAAACCCATTGCTCATACTTATTTCAAGTTTAGAGCTCCATTATAGTACATAGACCTCACACAAGGATGCCTTAGGATGGCACCCTTATGACAACTCTACATCTCTTTGCTCCTGTGTCTGTGCCCCTGAAGTGAGAGTGCTTCCTGGACAGCATATCTTACCTACAGGTTTGTCTCAGGCTCTCCCAATATGTTGTGATTAAGGGTTACTAGTGACACTTACTATTATTGGCATCTAGCTATATTTGTCCAGGTCTCCCTGAAAAGCCAAACCATTGACTGAAAAGCTGAATTAACAATTAATGACATAGCTTGGGTCCTCCTCGAGTTGCCATTTCCAGTGCCTGGCCTCCCCAACCCCAAGCCTTCCTTCAGAACACTCTCCTGTGTGTGTTCAATTTTACACTCAGTGAATTCAGTTCTGGGGCTTAAGTCTCTGACCTTAATTACACTCAGGTACTCGTCACAGCGAGATTGTTGTAGAAACACAATGGGGAACATAATATAGTGATTTAGTGTGCAGTTCACAAATCTTACATCACTGTCCCATCCCCTTTCTGCTAGAGGTTGGAGGTTCACTAGATAATGTGGCTTTGGGTGAATGAGCAAACATCCATTGTCTTCTAAATATGGGCCTTTATATGGGGAGAAGGTCACAGATCTACTTTAAGCTTATGAGAATTGGAGGACTATAGTAGAAGGGGAAAATACCACATTTCTCTTATTTACGAGTGTCTTTGAACCTGAGAAGGGTCTCATTTGTATACATCTAGATAATCTATCTGTATATGTAAGGAGTTTCCAAAGCAAGGCGGGGAACTGTAACCTTGAAAATAATATGAAATCGCTATTGCAAAAATGTTGTAAATATTAGTTGAACACAATGAGACATTTGCTAAGGGCTGAAGAACCAGAAAATTGCAGGCATTCAAGAGAAATATCTCTTACTTTAAATTCACTTGCAGTTCCTAGTGGCTGAGAGCTGCCAAAGGGAAAGAGGAAACAGCAACAGCAGCAACACAATCCCTCATAAGTTTAATAGCCACCCACTGATAGTACATGTGAAGAGGACCTCTCCAAACAAAGGTGATTATGTAGACGCATCCTGCTTTATTAAAACCCCTGCCCTCTGCCCTACTAATGGCAGGCTCTGAATAGCATACATATGGCAACACTTTGCAATATTCTTTAGTAGAATCTTATTTTCATTTCTTAAAGTCAAGTCTTTGCCTAACCCTAAACGTGTTTATCTCACTTTTTTCCTCATCCTGATCTCTATCTATCAGTCATGTCATTTTTTTAAGAAACACAAGACAAAGCAGACAAATGCCTCATGAAAAAATTTCTGGCAATACAAGATTGAGTGTCATTCTAAACAATGTAGCCCCAGAAATTCTGGCCATAGCCCTTTGTCTTCCCTCTTCTCTAGGATATGTTAAAAGGAAAATTATAAAGTGGTACAAAATGACATGATACAAAGCCACAGTTTGGTTTTAAAATAATTTTACAATTGCAGCTTCATTTACAAAGGTACCTAGTACAGTGTCCAGAAAAGGTGGGTAAGTATGTTGTACAACAAATTTGGGAGCTGGGGGCTCTCAGCACCTGTTTCCAAAGACACACAATCACAGTTAATGTTTAATGTGTCTACACAGAGTACGTGTGGCCAGGCAGGAAAACAGCAGAACTGAGCAAACCTCTTCCACCTCTGTTTAGTCAAGACCTGTACACAGGAAAACCCATACTGCCTCCAGATTGGCTGCTTTTTTGAAGATGTGACTCCCTCATCGAGAATGTCAGCTTCCTGTGGGCAGGGGCAGGCCTGGCTCTTCACCAGAACAGTGCATGAGACTGTGAATGCTTTAAAACGCTGTTTTGAAAGAATACTGGCAATAAACCAGAGTGTCCTATAAGCTCAGACAGAATACACAGCTGTTATCAACTGAATCCCATCCCCTCAAAATTCCTATGTTGAAGTCCACAGAACTTGAAAATGTGATAGTATGGATATAGTTTGGAGAAAGGATAGTTTCTTTAAAACAGTAATTATCTATACAGAAACTTCTTACCTTGATCAGGTCCCATTTCCTTATTTTTGTTGTACTAGCACGTAAACAACTACGACAATCCCATGCTCACAGGAGAGACAAGCTCATCAAAATTCACATAGGCAGGAGGGAGGAGACGAGTTGGGTAAAGTCCCCCCCCACCAATAAGTACATTGCATGGGTTTATGGCACACTGCCTGGGTGAAGTTCATAACTATAACACAGATCTTAACTTTACAAAAGCAAACTATGTAACCTAATCAAAAATACCCCCATATTAATCTGTAAGGTAAAAAAATAAGTAATTAAATGAAGCCATAAGGGTAGGACTCTAATCCAATATATCCTGTGGCCTCATAAAAAAGGATTAAGACACTTGGTGAAATAAGGGGAATGCATAAGTTCTCAGAAATCATGTGAAGACACAGGAAGAAGGCACCGATCCGTAGGTCAAGGAGAGAGGTCTCAGGAGAAACCAACTATCTCCAACTTCTGTCCCGCAGAGCTGTAAGAACACAGATTTCTAGAGTTAGAAAGCTACAGGTTTCTGTCATGTAACCAATTCTGTCTGTAGCATTTTGCTTTGGCTGCTGTAGCAAATTTAATACCTAAGAAAGGATTGCCAGAAAAAATACTGGGTATGCTCCATCAAGTTTGAATTTTTGAAAATCAGATAATATTAATGATAATAATAATCAGTAGTAGTAGTTGTTGTTGTATAAAGATGTCCTATGCAATATTTGGGACATCCTTATAGTAGAACAAAAGAAATAAATAAGTAAATGAAAATTGAAAAAAAGGAAAAATCATCCTTTGAATTTCAAATTTCCCTGAGGATCCCATATTTTATTAATTAAATCTGGCAACCCAAACCTATGAGATATGAAGGAGGTATTACAGAAAAGGTGTTATATTAACAGGATTTGAAAAGATAAACATATTTGATGGGGGTAAAAGAACACCAGGGCCAGAGAAATCAGTACGAACAGACGCCCCTGGAAATTCCCATCCATTGCCTCCACTGTGTATGCACCGCAGCAGCTACCATAGCTCAGGAGCATTTTAAGTATTCAGAAATGACAATTTAATTGGATACAGAAGGTCTAATTGCGATCTTATGACTCAGTGGTTTCTAAACTTGAGAGCTTTAAAAAAATACCAATTCTTGGATACTCACCCAGACTAATGGGTCACTAATTTAATGTGACTAAAAACAGCTAATCGGCTCCATTTAAATATATCTTATACCCTTAAACCAAACTGGGCAGGCAGACACCTGTTACATGAATAGTTTCTTTATAATTGAACCTGAAGCCTTGAAAAGGTTCCTCTGCTGATGGAAGGCCATGTTATATGGCATCTTTATTTTACGCAATATTGCATCACAAAAAATTTTATATTTTCTTAATAGGTTGAATATGTATTTATGCATGCACACAGATAAATATTCAAGTTCTGTGTGTATGCATACACATTAACCATCCATGCCCTTCTTGTCAGAGAGATAAAGATAAATGAATAAAGTACAAGTTTTTACTTATGCATTGAAGATTATGTTCCTTGATGAGAGAGGAACTCCTTAGTCTGGTTAGTTAAAGCTACCTATTATCGACACAGGACACTATTCCAAATAAATGTTATGCCACTCAGTTTAACTATTGGTTGTACACGTATAACTCATTAGGTCTACACAACTGTTTTACAGCTCACATATTAAATTTCAGGGATGGTCAGTGGGGAGAAAGGAAAATGCCACTGATTGATCTTGAAAGATAAAATAATTGGCTGGTAGAGGGTGGCACCTGTGGTTCAAAGGAGTAGGGTGCTGGCTCCATATACTGGAGGTGGTGGGTTCAAACCCGGCCCTGGCCAAAAACTGCAAATAATAACAATAATAATAATGATAATTGGCTGGCAGAAATGAGTATATAAATACCTATGTCTATTTTTCAGAGATTGGGTGGATTGCAGGGTGACATCATAGGTCAAAATTGTGGAGAAAAAATAATGGCAGAGTCACAAGACAAACCAGAAAAGGAGAGGATGGGGAGCAGATTCCGTACAGCATGGGACTGAAGGGAGGCCAGGTAATCAGATAGAGATGTATAGAGAGGACACGTGGAGGCCATGCATACTGGTCTGGCATCATCACTTAGAAGAAACCAGACATTTCTTTGTGGATTAAACTCGATCCTGGGCTCGGCGCCTGTGGCTCAATCGGCTAAGGCGCCAGCCACGTACACCTAAGGTGGCGGGTTCGAATCCCCAGCCCGGGTCCGCCAAAGAACAATGATGGCTGCAACCAAAAAATGGCCGGGCGTTGTGGCGGGCGCCTGTGGTCCCAGCTACTTGGGAGGCGGAGGCAGGAGACTCGCTTGAGCCCAGGAGTTGGAGGTTGCTGTGAGCTGTGATGCCAT
>CAUYQV010141640.1:0-13598 GCA_963574575.1 Galagoides demidoff
AAAAGGCAACTCACCCTCACACCTGGGCTGCTGACTGTCTCTCGGAGCAGCAGCCCCTGCAGCAGGTAAAATAAATTACCAATAATTAACCTAAGTGGGGGTCCGAGTCTATTTTTCCAGGTCCCCTAAGTTATTTCAGAGGGAACGTGAGGACAGCCCCAAAGGCAGTGTCACCTGAGCAAGGGCTGGGAGCCCATCACGGCGAGGTCCAGAAGCAGAGGTCCCCCGCTGCTCCCGCCCCTCTCCGCACGCAGTCTCCGATGGGTGGGACTCCCAGTCCGGCGCCGTGCTGGGCTCAGTTCTGCGCTCTGCAGGGGACACAGGAGCGAATCCTCGAAGGCGCCGGCGCGGTCTGGGAGCCTGCTGGTGCAGCCCGCAGCATGGGCGCGAGTCGGGAGCCTCCGGAGCAGAACCAAGGAGACTCTGTCCAGCTCTGGATGGCGGGGACCTCAGAGCTCTGCACCCGCCCCGGTGATGGTGCAGCTGCTTTTCAAACCTTGGAAGTAGGGCGGGAGGATTTTTAGGTTATCGCCCTGGTATTGGGTTTCTGGGTGCTGAAAGGAGAGGGTGCGTGGGAAGAAAGGCATCGGACTTGGCAGCCATCCGACTTGGCAGCCATCGGACTTGGCAGCCATCCTAGCGGGAACAGCGAGGACGCGTGGGAGGAAAGGAGGCGGCCGACTTCGCCTCCCGTGCCTCTGGCTGGTTCAGCAATTTTATCACGGACCCCTTAGGGTCCAGCACAATTAAATATAATGTGCGAATCCTAAAATATAGATTCTCGGGTGCGACGAGGCGAGGCACGCAGAGTGCCCTGGAGAATTAAGAGTTTTCCCAAACCGTCTTGGTAAATGAGTGTGAATTTCCAGAGCCAAGAAAAGTGGGAACGCTGCTCTGGTCGGTGGAGTAGTAGAATGCTAGGACATTCACAGCACCCGCAAAAACTAGTGTTTGTCAGTTCTGTGCTCCTAAAGAAGTAGAGACCAGCAGGGGTGGGTCAGGGAGGGCCAAGTAGTTCAGTCTCTTTTTAGAGAACAGTGGGAGAACTATTAAAAGATTTCAAGCAGAAACTCACAGAGGTTAGTTTAACAGAGATCACTTGCCTGCATGATGAAAACCAGATGGCACACAGGTGATGAAGGCTTGAGGGTGGTACTACCAAGCCAGAGGAGCATGTGCGTTCAAGAAAGATGGGTGCAAACTGGTAGCTGCTAATAATGGACTGGATGAGATGATACACAGAGGGGGGTAGGACCATCACATTTCAGGCTTCAGTCTTTCGGTATTGACGTTGATTGAAATCAGAAACACAGGAAGTGGTTAGAGGTTTGCAGAGAGAGAAAAGAGTGAAGAACTCCATACTGGAAGGGCTAGATTAGAAATCTGTGATGAAGAGAGAAATCCTCTTATGTCCCTGGGAACCCTTTGCACGTCTTCTTCTTTTTGAAAGAACAAAGTCTTGGGTGGCGCGTGTGGCTCAGTGGGTAGGGCACCAGCCCCATATACCGAGGGTGGTGGGTTCCAACACGCCCCGGCCGAACTGTGACAAAAAAATAGCTGGGGGTTGTGGCGGGCGCCTGTAGTCCCAGCTACTTGGGAGGCTGAGGCAAGAGAATCGCCTAAGCCCAAGGGCTGGAGGTTGCTGTGAGCTCTAGCAACAGCCCTCTACAGAGGGTGATAAAGTGAGACTCCATCTCTACAAAAAAAAAAAAAAAAAAAAAAGAACGAACGAACAAAGCCTCTGACATCAGGCTGAAATCAGAAGTAGAGTTCTCACAGAAATTGGGGGGGGGGGGCTTTCTCTTGTCTCATTCATTACAGGTATACCATCCTCTGGTATGAAACCTCAGCTGCCTGAAAACATGGATTTTCCCTCTTTGCCTCATCCCTAGGTTGTAAACGATGGGCAATTATGACATTTTACCACTTGGTTTTACAGCTGCATAACTTTATTCTTTTTGTCAAGATTAAACTATTCTAGGGTTTGTGCCTCTCCATATAAAATTTAGAATAAGATTATCTATTTCTGTAGGTAGCTGTGCTGGAATTTTGATAGGAATTGCATTAGTCCGGAGGAGAACTGACATTGTAACTGTGTTGAATCTTCCTGTCCATGAACATGGTATGTCTATTTAGTTAGGTCTTCTTTCACTTTTTTCATCAGAATTTTGTGATTTTTTTTCAACATGCTTGTTTCGTTGGATTTATGCTTCAGTATTTCATTTTATTTTGAACCATTTTAAACAGTCTTGTCTTTTTTAGTTCTGACATGTTTGTTGTTAGTATGTAGAAATGTGTTTGTGTGTCTCGTGTTGATCTTGTATCCTGTTATCTTTGATTAACTTACCTACTAATTCTAAGAGATTGTTGATGACTAGGTGTTTTCTACATAAGTAATCATGTCATCTGCAGATATGGACCTTTCCAATTTATATGGCCATTTATTTCTGTCATATCTTATGACAAAAGCTAAAGTGTCTGTGGCAAGAGAGGTAAGGGCTAACATCCTTACCTTGGTCCCAGTGTCAGGTGGAAGACATTCAGTTTTTCACCATTCAGTGTGATGTTAGCTATAGGTTTTGTGTACCTACTCTCTCTCAAGTTGAAATTGTTCCATTCTATTGCTAATTTTCAGATAGTTTTTTAATTGTATATGGTTGTTGGATTTTGTCAACATAATTTTCTGTGACATGATTATCCTGGTTTTATTCCTGCAAAATACTTTCACCAAATGTACAATTTTTAGTTGGAAGTTCTTTTCTTTGAGCACTTGGAAAGTATTGCACCATTTTCTTCTGGTCTTTACAGAACAGGGTTATAGTATATGTCTCATAATTGGTTCCAAAAGATACACACAAGATTAGACCAGTGGATTTTATTATAATTGTTCAGCATTGTTCTAGGATATGACTTGAGCAAAGATTGGAAGGAGGTGAGAGATTGAGCCAAGAAGGTAACAGGGAAGGGAGGGGAAAAGTGTTTCTATTATTCTAGAATATTCTATTCTATATTAGTCAGCATGTATGAAGATGATGTAACCTCACACAAATATGTACTGGAAAGAGGAGGAATATTTTCATAACCTTTCGAGAAAACTATGACAGATATTCTTCTTTCATAGTACCAAAATTTTACAATTCGTTTCTTAAAGGTTAGTTGGAATGTGGAATCTAAATTCATACAGATGAGGTTGGACATGACGGCTCATGCCTTATAATCCCAGCACTTTGGGAAGCCAAGGTGGGAGGATAACTTGCGGTTCAACCCCAACCTGGGCAACACAACAAGATCCTATCTCTACAAAGAAATTTGTTTAAGTTGGCTGGTGTGGTGGCCTGCACCTGTAGTCCTAGTTACTCAGCAGACTGAAGCAGGAAGATCACCTGAGCCCAGGAGTTTGGGGTTATAATGAGCTATGATTGGGACTGTTGCACTCCAGCCTGGGTGACGGAGCAAGACCTTGTCTATAAAACTAAGTAAATAAATAATAAATTCATATAGAAGAATATCCATACTCTAACTCACTTAGGTAGACAAACTGTAGTTTCTATGATTTCATTTGATATTCTATCAAAGGCATGAACCTCATGTGATCAGGAGAAAAACCACCACCACCACCACCGTTAAATTCCCCTTAAAGCTTCTCCAGTGGACAGTTTGGATAAGATGAATGTACCTGATGATGCACAGTGTCCAGGGTCTTTAGTGGTCAGGAAGACAGGAAAAGGGCCTGACAGCAGACGAGATGTTCCATTAATAGACAGGGAGTACAGCACCACCCTTACCATTCTTTGTTTATAGCTATAAAGGGAGCAATATTTGTTTTTTGTATTTCAGATTAATATAAGGGTGCAAATGACTAGGTCACAGTATTTGCCTTTGTTAGATGAGGTCCCTGTTGTAGTTGTGCCCCTCACCCAGGATGTGTACCATATACCCTTACATTGTGCACCTTAGGTGGGAGCACACCCTTCTCCCTCCTTCCTACCTTCTCCCCTTCCTCCTCCCCTCCCCCCCAACTTGAATGAACTTGAGTTTTTCTCTTGTGTGGGTGTGTAGTTGTTCATCTACTAGCTTCATAGTAGTATTGAATACTTTGGATACTTGCTTTTCCATTCTTGTGATACTTTACTGAAGAGAATATTCTCCAGTTCTCACCAGATTAACACAAAAGATGTAAAGTCTCCACTTTTTATGGCTGAATAGTATTCTGGTAAATTATACCCCAGTTTGTTAATGGATTCCTGAGTTGATAGGCATTTAGGTTGTGGCCATATCTTGGTGATTATAAATTGAGCTGCAATAAACAATCTAATGCAAATGTCCCTATAATAAAATGATTTTTTTTCTTCTGGGTAGATACCTAGTAATGGGATGGCAGGATTAAGCAAAAGGTCTATTTGAGTTCTTTGAGGATTCTCAATACTTCTTTGCAAAGAGACTGTGTTAGTCTGCAGTCCCACCAACAGTGTACAAGTGCTCCCCTCTTTCCACACAGGGAGCAATATTTATAAAGGTGTGATGTGATGATTCTCCCTTCAGCCTCCTGCATACATGACTTTTCCCCCAATTTACCCGAGGAATACCTTTATCTGTGGGAATATCAGAATTTGTTTCAAAAGAACAAAGAGAAAAGAAAAGTAACAAGCTATGTTTGTTTTTCCGAAATAGGATTGTGCAGAACAAAAATGGGGTCATAGATAAACTATTGTCTAGAGAGAGGAGTTTCCAAATTCCCTCATCTTTGCCCTTGATTTATTAAGGGTTGATCCATGAGGCCCCACCCCCTAGTGCTTTCCTGAATGGCAGGGAAAGTATCATTTCTGACTGGGAGAATTAGATATACTCCACAGGCATGCTTCTCATCCTGTGAATTTTGATCCCCAGACATTTGACAAAGTCTGCAGACATTTTGGGGTGGTCATAGTTGGAAATGGGGTGCTGCTGGCCTCCAGGGAGTAGAGATCAAGGGACGCTGCTAAACACCCTGCGATGGATGCCCCCACCGCAAAGAATTATCTGGTTCCAGGGGCCAAGAGTGCTGAGGCTGATATCCTGCTTTATATTAACGGTTTTCAAAGTGAGATTCCCCAGACTGGTAGTAAGAGCATCACGGGAACTGACCAGAAATGCAAATCCTCAGGCCTCACCCCCGACACACCGAGACTGAAATCCCGGGGATGGGGCCTGTGTTTGAACACACACTCCTGTGCCACACACTTGGTGTATGGAAGGAACAGCCTATGATGTGGGAAGACTTCTGGGCTCTGGGTAATGGGGGAAAGAGAAACAAGAGATGGACAAATGGAGCTGAACTGCCATCTGTCCTGCTTTCCGCTGTGGGCTTCAGCTGAGAGACAGGGCTGAAGTGGGGCAGCAAAGGAGACCACTGAGCAGGCAGCTCTTGCCCTATGGCCTACTTGAACTGTAGAGGGCCTTGGCCACGTGGGGGTTGCTGGCCCCCGGCATTTACAGTGCAGCATGCAAGGGTGCCCTCATGATTTTGACTCTCTGGACCAACCACACAATGGCCTAATCTCAGCTCCTGTGGGAGCTCACGGAGCCTCTGGGGTCTTGACTTGGGCTCCCCTCTGCAACCCCCAATGCAGTGCTAGCTGCCTCTATGGTGACTCACTCTTCTGAGCCCCACAGAGAGTTTGTCAACGAACCTAGGACCTATTTACCCCATGCTGGACTCTGCAGTGGCTTAAGAGAGTAAAACTCCATAGGTCTCCCCTCTGCCTGCCTGTGCCATGCTGTGCCACCAAATGGATTCACCCCAGAGACTCAAATGGTTCTCTCTGCCCTCTGCCCAGGCTCTGACGGCCTGGGGCCATCTGCAGGAGGGAGCAGGACAGATTGATGGGCTGTGAATCAAGTGCCAATGATAAGGAAAAGCTGCCGGCATGAGTCTTAGTGAAGCAGAGCTTCCTCCTGAGTATGGAAAACCAATGGAATGGCAAGGCCACTGGGAAGTAAAAGGAAAACACTTTTTTAAAACACAGAAAACACAAAGTATATATGAGCTTCCTTGCATTTCCTGCATGAACCTTGTATTTTATTTGCTTTCTTGGGAAGATCACTTTTGCTTCAGATTTACATTTGTGAGACCAAATATTCTGAGCATCTTCTAGTTTTATCCCCAACATTTGATTCAAGGCTTAAACAGCTTTTGCTATAGCGATATGACAGAGGTGTGCACTGGGTGTCTTGCTGTAAACATCAGAGACAGGTTAGCCAACCGAAGCCATAAGAGGAAGGCATGGGCAGGTTAGGGATGGCAGACCCCAGCAGGGCTTGGCACCAATGAAGAAGCCAGGGTGGTTCCCATGACCAGGACTGATGGCTGCTCATGGCACCACTGCTGAAATGACTCAGCTCAGCCGATTCCCTATGTGATGTCACACCAGGGGAGACTCAGGGTCCTAGAGAAGAAAGTAGGACTGACAATGTATCCACGCCATGGAGGAGTGGCAGCCTGGTTACTAGGCCCATGGAGATTCTACTGGAGGGAGGCGGAACCACTCTCTGAAAGGATGTCTGAATCTTGCTGCAGCAGAAAGAACTAGGGAGGCTGGGGGTGCAGATCCCAGGTGTTACTAGGAGGGCACAGGAGATCTGCTGCAGTTGGGGCCAATGTAACCGGTCTGTGCATTCCCTGACCATGGCAATCTGAGTTGGACACTAGGAAAAGTGCTTTGGAGTTACCCAACATGGCAGCAGGTTGAAAAGGCAGCAAGCAGAAAGCTCGATGCATTTCAGAAACTGCAAGAAGTACAGGTGCCAGGCTGGTGTACCATAAGAGAGAGAGCTTGAAAATACTGTGGACACATCCAGAAGGGAGGCCAAGGAAGGTGGGTTTAGACCATTAAAGGAGCAGGTTAGTTAGGTCAACTTAAAATGGGAGGCCTGGCCAGGTGCGGTGGCTCATGCCTATAATCCTAGCACTCTGGGAGACCAAGGCAGGTGGATCACCTGAGCTCAGGAGTTTGAGAACCCTCTTTCTACTAAAAATTAAAAAAAAACAAAAAACTAGCTGAGTACTGTGGCAAGCACCTGTAGTCCCAGCTACTCAGGAGGCTGAGGCAATAGAATTGCTTGAGACCAAGAATTTGAAGTTGCTATGACCTGTGATGCCACAGCACTCTAAGCAGGGCAAAGAATGTGACTTTTATTTCAAGAAAAAAAAAAATAAAAAGGAAGGCCTAAGAGCATATCTATCACACCAGGCAGGGCCCTGATAGGTGGTACACACCCTGCTAGAAAACTCCAAAAGCATTGACCAAGATGCTGCAAATGACCCACCAGAATGCCATACCTAGATAAGGGTGATCTAAGAACTTGATCTCTTTGCCAGCTCTCTGCTCTTCAAACACGACAATCTGTCAAGGAGAAAAGGTGGGGCAGCGTGAGGTTCAAGTTCTGCCTCTGAGGCCGAGGAGAGTCCTGAAGTGGACAGGGAGCTGTAGGGCACCATGAGGAGGGTTCACCTCATTTGTCCCAGAACGAAGCCATGGTCCTGGAAGGTAAAGGGTCTCCTGGGGTCCTTTTTTCCAGTAGCGTCCTAGGTTTTCTCCATTGACAAATATAACCCCTTTTGTCCAGCCCTGAAACAGAGTGGAAAGGAGGATTCAAGACCTGAGTCCTGGAAGTAAAAACTCGAAAGGAGAAGACACCATACACATTCCCTTCACACAGCAAATCCTGGATATGTCCAGACAGGACAGGTGGGCACCAAGGCCCTGTGCTGCAGCCACCAGTGTGCGGCTGGCTCAGCAGGCAGGGTCAGGGAGGAGGGCGCAGCTTCACACCACACCTCCCCCATCTTCATAGTCATTTGTTCATCAAAACATGCTGGGCCCCTTAACCGGTTTGTTGAAAATATTTCAAATTGTGTATAAAACCAGCATATTGTACCCCATGATTGCATTAATGTATAGAGCTATGATTTAATTTTTTAAAAATGCTGGGGCCAAAACAACCAGCATTGTAGATCATCAGGAGTGGCAGCAACAGTGTCTTGACATCCTACCTACAACATCCCCTCACAGGTTGGGTGACATCTGGGCAATTCTCCCCACACTCCCCATACAGCGGCTCCACCAGCCAGTCCTACACACCACCACTCTCATCCAGCCGGGTAACCCAGGGAAGGGCAGCCACCCAGATGGCTGTAGAGGGGTTGAGGTCCTGGTATTCTCTTGGTGCCTGCAGACCTGGAGCCCTTTTCCACAGGTCCTGTAGGGATGCTAGGTTGAGAGGACACAGACTGGACAAAAATGGCACGAACCTCCATTTTTATAAAGGTGTCTTTCGGCTCCCCAATTTTCAAGATGCCGTAGAAGAACGCAGGGCCCTGTACTTGTTTTGAGATTGGTCTCCATGATTTGCGAAGGAGCCTGAGAGAGAGTCAAGGACCGACAGAAAGTCACACCTGTCTCTAACGTGCCATCTGTGAATGCTGAGGTTTGTGTCCTCCCTGGAGCACAGGCAATGCTTGTCAAAGAGACTTTACAGTTGGGGGTCATTTCCTTCAATGTCTTGGGTCTCTCTTACTGAAAACCAAGGGGTTGATCTGGATGGCCCCCAAGGTACCTTCCCTCTCTAAACACTTGCCAGTTTTGATCCATCACCTAGAGTCAATGGTCAGGCACCCACCTTCGTATAATCCTCGGTTCCATATCCAGGCTGTAGATTACAAATCCTCTTAGTGGAGAATTGTTCAGATAGATATCCCCAGTTAAACCTGCATGGGGAACAGAAACAGAGAGTGAAGGAGGCAGAGGAGTCCAGCAGTGAGCAGGGCTATGACGGGGCTCTCCCTGAAGGAGACAACTTTCCTGGCCTCTTGTGGCCAGGCAGGTCTCTGTAGAGTCCCCACACAGGCCTTGCTGTCTGAGTGCGCGCCTCTCAGAAAGGGGTCTGTATTCTCCAAATTGACAGTGGACAGGTGGCTGCTGTCTCGGCCAGCCTAGGTCTCGGGTGTGTCAAAGCACTTGGTGTGGGGAAGGAGGAAGGCCAGGAAGGACTGCATAGGTGCCGGCTCCAGGGAGGGAAGGAGCAAGGTCCCTGCAGAGGGACCCTCGCCATTTTTATTCTACAGCTCTCTCCAGAGAGAACCACACTCAAACCCTCCCCAAAGAAGAAGGCAACATACTGGCTCTGGCTTGGTCAGGAGAGAGCTCACTCAGGGTCAGGGAGGGAGCCAGGCATCATCACAGTCTCTGCACACAGGTGCCTTGGGCTGAGAGGCCCTGCTTCCCTCTACCTGCACGCCTGTCCCTCACTGCCCTCAGCCTGCTGTAGGAAGAATGGGGGCCACACCCTGAAGCCCACCTTTCCTCTGCGTGTTCATGTCTTCCCCAGAGGCGAGTCGGCCTTGGTTCTCCACCAGGATCCTCAGAAGGTGCCGTTTCTGGTAGGGGTTCTGCAAGACAGACCAGCCAGAGGGGGCCCGCTCAGCCACTCTCCTACAGCCCAGCCAGGTCTCCCCTGGAGGACTGACCTGCAGACAGGCCTCAGAGCCTGCGACCCCCAACTCTGAACCAAGCAAACCCCAAGTCTGCCACTCCTGCTCATGCCCCACCCTCCTGGGCCAGGCCTTTTGGGGAAAGTGTCACTAGATTCTACTGGGGATAATGAACACCAGAGTTCTTCTAGCAAATATCCAAGGTGGTAAAGCTCTGCTTACCCAGAGCAAGTGCACCTGGACCCTAGAGAGACACAACTGCCTCGTCCCTGTTGGCTCCTGTGCAAGGAGCAATCCCAAGGGCAGGGAAGAGGAAAGGGGCTACCACAGGGCCTGGCCATGTGCACACGGCAGTGCAGGGCCCAGCAGGCTCTAGGACTATTTGCCCATTAACACTGGAATATGTACGTTTTTCTTAATAGAAAGACGATCAGTGGAGTGATCCAGGACTCCCATGAGCTGCCCGTTCAAAAACACCTGTCAAAGAGAGAAGAGAGCAGCATTAGGTCCTCATCAGGAAAGGGAGGCAGACCGCGGGAAAGCCGGGAAAAGGGCACCGCAAGGGGAGCAGTGAACTCTTCAGCACCCCAAATTCCACCAGCTGACCACAGATTTGTACTTAAAGTAGGCAGTGATGCACTGACTCAGGTCATGTCTCAAAAAGGAGTCCCAACATGAGAGCGGGGTCCCAGCTTGAAGGGAGGACAAGGAGAGAATTAAGGAGACCTGCAGGGAATGAGGCAAAAGAAAAGTAGAGAATAAATAGACAGCGTGAAAGAAATGATAGCAGAGGGGAGCCGTGGAGATGTAGGTGCAACAGCCATGCGCGTGTCCAGCCACCTGTCCAGTCTCCCATGGTAGATGCCGTTCTGCTGGGCATTCCCAGATTCTCATTTGGAGTAAGAATCTGCTGCTGCCACCACCCTGCCTGGTTGGAGGGACAATCTGAACCTAAACCTGTTTCTTTTCCATCACCTCCAGCACTGCTTCAGCCCTAGATTAAGCTACCCAGAAGACCGCACGGGGGCCATGCAAGACCAGATAAGGAGGATTATTCATAATTTGCTTCCTAGGGTGTTTTGGGTAGATCATAATTTTTGTAATAAAATTTGACTCAGAAACTATAACAAATCTACAAATGTGCAAAACACAAATGTTATTATACACAATGCGGAATTCATAACTTAAGCTTACAAGAGTCAATGCACAGGCTGATATATTCTATAATCATCTGCCTGCTTAGTGAATCAATACCTCACTGGGGAAGGCGGGGTCACCTGGGTTAAAACATAGCCCTGACCATCGAGGAGCTCCAATGGAGAGCTACACAATGATCAGATGAGCTACCACCTCTGCTACCACAGAGCTGGGGCAGCCACATGGACCACAGAGGAAGGAAGGGCACTTCCTATCCATGGCAGAAGCCAGGATGCCCCACGCACCAGGGCCAGGTGGCTAAGGAGAGCACTGACAGAGGGCACAGGACCAGCGGCACGATGAGGCTTTTGCCTTGGGAAGAAACTCCAATGGCTCAGTAAGGGAGAGAAGGGGGGGACAGAGGATACCACACATCCTGAGCCAGAAGATCAACTATGAGGTTCTAACAACAGCAGAAGAGAGATACCAGGATGAGACTGAGGTGACAACAGCATGGATTTTAAAAGAACAATTGAGCAAGGCTGCCCCATTCAGGGGCCAGAGGAGATTAAGGAGTGAAGAAAGGGGGAGGGGTGTACAGGAACAGCATTTGTAGCTTGGGAGGCTGCGAACCGCCAAGGAAGGTTCACTTTGGAAGCTGACCGCAGGAGGAGCTGGGGAATCCTGCAGAACAAACACACCATGATGGGGGTCCGGACAGCAAGAAATACAGGTCTGGAGCTGAGGACAGAAGGGGAAGGCTGGAGGCACAGAAACCGAAGTCCCTGAAGCCCTGGAAAAACATGACACCCCCAATATTTGAAAGTCCCTTAGCTCCTCTAAGGTTTCCTCATGTGTAGTAAGTATCTCGGGTGTTTTAAGAGTTACTGTCGCATGCCACGTGTCAGGGATGATATGCAATAAGTATAAGGACTGTTCGTGCTCTTCCCAGGTCTCTGTAAAAAACACCCTGAACTCCCCTCAAGGCTTAGCAGGGATGTCCCCCAGTCATTTGCACACCTTAGGTGAAGAGAAGCAATAGTTCACATATAAAGATTTCACTGAAGGGTCAGACGTTAAGAAACAGTGATGATTTCTGGAAGGTCAAAACATTTTGACTATTAGTCCCCTCAATGGCACAGCTTGGCTATGACAGCAGACAGACGCCACTAAGACCATGCTCACTGCCTCCTACCTGGGCACGATCCTGAACGTGACCCCTGGAATAGAGGGTGCCGTCTTTGGAGATGTAAGTCTCATACAGTATGTACCCATAGGACTGATGGTCAGGCAGCATCTCCATGGAAATCGGCTTGGTAGACTCGAATGGCTGTGGCAGACAGGAGCGAAAACCGGGCTGAAGGTTGAGGCTGGACATAAAAACCCCAGAAACCCCCATCCAAAGCCCGCCTCTCCAGAGAAGTGGCCCCAAGTGCCTTGTGAGCAGGAGTATAAAAGAGGAAGATGTGGTGATGATTGTGCTTAAGCATGGCATGCAAATGGCCCTTTTTGTTTTTCAGACCAATCTCATATTTCTCTGGGTGTGCTACGCAGTGAGGGATTTTTATAGTTCAGACAGAAGAGCTGAGGTCAAGATGGCCGAGTGTGGTGACTCACGCCTCTAATCTTAGGACTCTGGGAGGCCTAAGGCAAGTGGATTGCTTGAGCTCAGGAGTTTGAGACCAGCCCCAGCAAGAGTGAGACCCCTGTCTCTACTAAAAATAGAAAAACTAGCCATGCATGGTGGTGGGTCCCTGTAGTCCCAGCTACTCAGAAGGCTGAGGCAAGAGGATCACTTGAGCATAAGAGTTTAAAATTGTTATGAACTATGATGCCATGGCACTTTATCTAGAGTGATAGAGTCAGACTTTGTCTTAAAAAAAAAAAAGAAAGAAAAGGAAAGGAAAAGGAAAAGAAAGAAAAAAGGGAACAGTCTGTGGGCCTGGCTCTTCAATTCATGTTTGGAGCCTGCACTGGGCTCCTGCATACAGGAATCCCAGCCTGGCCTTCCCTTCTTTTCCTTTTTTACACTAAGAGAAACACCTGGGCCCATGGTCTAACTGGCTGTGATTATTCATAAATCCACCTATCTGACAGGACCCTAAAACGCCCTGTGTCTGTTTATACCATGTCTACTGGCCCCCTCCAGCTGGAGGTCCACAGGGGTTTCCAGTGCAGTATCACCCAAAACTGCAGCTCCCCATGCCAGTCTTTTTCCTTTACAAAGAACGTCACCCACCCAGGCAAAGAGGCAGGAGGCACAGACAATGTCCTCTCCCTCTTTTTCTTTCTCTTCCTCATCATCCTATGTCATCCAGTCATCACCTCCTGTCAAGTCCAGCTCTAAGTATCTGCTTCATGCATCCTATTCCTTAGTTCCTACTCCCCAAGTTCAAGTTCAGAAGACTGCTGTTTGGTTTTGGTGCTCTAGCGGGGCCCACTCAAATCTGTCCCCCACAGCACCACCAGAGAAATCCTGAAATACATACCTGTCCTCTGACTCCCAGCCCTATTTAAAATTACTTCCCATAACTTTCAGGGAATCATTCAAACTTCTTTTTTTTTTTTTTTTTTGAGACGGAGCCTCAAGCTATCTCCCTGGGTAGAGTGCCATGGCATCACAGCTCATAGCAACCTCCAACTCCTGGGCTCAAGCGAGTCTCCTGCCTCTGCCTCCCAAGTAGCTGGGACCATAGGCACCGGCCACAACGCCCGGCCATTTTTTGGTTGCAGCCATCATTGTTGTTTGGCAGGCCCGGGCTGGGGATTCGAACCCGCCACCTTAGGTGTACGTGGCTGGCGCCTTAGCCGCTTGAGCCATAGGCGCCGAGCCTCATTCAAACTTCTTAACAAAAACATGACCCTTCAGAACCCCTTGGAGAAACAGATGAATCTAGGTGGGTGATGCCACACAGCCTGCAACACTGGGAAGGACTGAGGAGCAAAGATCTCAAAAGCTCTGGGAGTCATGTCAAGAGGACACAGGAGCCAG
>CAUYQV010141641.1:0-132216 GCA_963574575.1 Galagoides demidoff
TACATGGAAGTGAGAAACAGACTGATGTACACGGGAAGTGAGAAACAGATTAGTGTACACAGAAAGTGAGAAAGAGATTGGTGTACATGGAAGTGAGAAATAGATTGACGTACACAGGAAGTGAGAAACAGACTGATGTACGTGGGAAGTGAGAAATAGATTGATGTACATGGGAAGTGAGAAATCGATTGATGTACACAGGAAGTGAGAAACAGACTGATGTACACAGTAAGTGAGAAAGAGACTGGTTTACACAGAAAGTGTGAAATAGACTGATGTACACAGGAAGTGAGAAACAGACTGGTTTACACAGAAAGTGTGAAATAGACTGATGTACACAGTGAGAAATAGACTATTGTACACAGTTAAGTGGCAAGTAAACTTCCTATCAGCTAGTATAGCAGCTGAAAACCCCAAACAGCCACTCTGTTGGTGCTTTAAGCATGGTCAGGAATCATTGATGTTTTAAACAAGTGACTTATTCAAACAGGAAATTTCTGTAGTTACAGCAGTTCATGGAACTGTCTGAAAGGAAATGCTTTTCAGAGCTGTTTCACCCTTCTGAAGCTTTCATTTTTAGACACTGGTTGGCAAGTAAATCAGATTTGTGTAATGTCTTAATTCAAACAATTTGGGCCCGTTACTATGTCTAAGTCTCAGTTTCTTTATCTGCGAAATGGGAAGTATGAAGATGATACCCAGCTCCTGAGGTTACAGTGGGGTGACAGCCCAGGTAATGTGTCGTCAGTATCTGTCTGTCACACAGCAGCTCTTCAGTAAATGCTATTTCTCATTCCTGTTCCTTCAGCGAGGCATTAAAAGGGGTTTGAATGGTACTGGACATCACCACAAAGTTGATCACATCTGATCCATTATATGGAATTTGGCTTAAAACATCACAACAAAACCCTGAGAAGCACATGATTATCTCAGAAAGCACCAGAATGTTTTTCTCAGTGCAAGAATACTACAAATACAAGGGGTTTTCTTGGAGGAGCAAATAACACTATTTCCTTACATAAAACCAGCCATAACATTTAATAGCCAGCACACAGCTACTTTCAAAAGAAAGCCCTACTGTTTTGGACCTTTTGTTTCCTGGGTAGGACTGAGAATCTCTGTGTATGACTGAGATCAACAGCCAGATATCTGGGAGCTGCAGATCAATTACTATCTCCCTCTAACACTGCTGCGTACAATTTAGCAAAATGCTGGTATGTTTGTGTGGTCTTCTACCTAAGCAAAGATATTAATTAAATAATAAAGGACTTAAACGGAAGTGAAAAGGAAAAAGCTATATAGTTACCAGGTATATTTAAAAAGAGGAAAGAAATACGAAAATGTTTATTCCACCCAGCAAGCAACAGCAGAATATTCATTACGTTTGAATTCCACTTGTGTGTGTTTCTTTTGTGTGCTTTTCCTCCTGACTTTTGTCATAAGATATTTTATGAAATTCAACTTGACTGTTAAATATTTTCAGTAACAAAAGATATGTTGTGTTCTTAATGTACTGCACTAACAATATAATTTATTTGGTAGCAGTGGGGGACATGAGGTTTGGAAAAAATTAAAGTGTGTCTCCAAACGGAACATTCTGTTGGCTAAGTTTTCTTTTAACTGAAATTATTATAAGTGAGCATCCTTCTATTCTAAACATGTAAGTGCAAAAGTTTTGACATAGCACTCATCTAGTATGGCATGATGCAAAAAGCACTAATTGCTTTTCTTCTTTCATTTAATGATTTAAAAAAAAGTTTTAAACCATATAGGGATAATAAAGTTACTTAAGCTCCAATTATCAAACAAACTCTTGAGTAAATATTTCTATTTTGCCCTGAGAATTTATAACATGAAGGTAATTAATGGCTATAGATCAAACTTTTTACCAGGAACTATAGAAGGAAGTTTATTTTATTTCTCATATATCTGATAAGCACAAGGTAAAGTCACTAATAACTGGTTATAGGTTGGTAAAAAAGTTATCACCCAAGTAATCTCAACCCAAAGTCCATATGTCAATAAAAAAAGGATCCAAGCCATGTAAACTGTGTTGAAAAGAATACGAATGAATAGAGATTTTATGTCCATTTAGCATCATTTTCCAAATTAATGTTCCTATCAGAGACAGCTTGAGTGAAAGTGGTAAATCTATTCTATCACTATTACACGTTTTCAAACACTAATATTAAAATTAAGATTATCTGTTATAACTAAAACCAAGTAATTTCCCATAGCGAGTCTAAATTTAAACACTAGATTAGTTCAATATGTTACTGATCAATTCATAATTCCTCAGATGATGTGCCCATTTTGCTACTTACATGATCAGTATCTCCCCCGTTTTGTTATTTAAGTCTGATTTTAAGCTCAGACTTAACCTCAAATGAATCTTAAAATAGAAAAATAATGTAAGAACACATTTTCATTTCTTATCAGCACAGAATCAAGGGAATAATCCCTTGCTTCATTTTTAAAACTTTTCCCTGTTTCTTCCATCTACCTTGAAGACTAGGAACTTTTGCTTCTCATTTTCCTAAAAACTCTTTGAAAAACTTCAATCCCTCTGTGGGCTTTAGGAAGTTGGCTGATCCTATCAGCTTAGGAATAGCAACATTCACAGGAGGGCCTTGCACCCAGGATCAATGTCTCCTCTCTGAATGTTGGGTGAAGACATCAGGCCCTCCTCATCTTTGGTGTGCGACTGAGATTAAATTCCTCGATGTTGGAAACTAACAAGCCAAGTAATATTTCACCCTCAAGGTGTCAAAATAATTTCTCCCTTGTACCAATAGCCAATCACCTGTCTTTCATGTTGGCTCAAATATTTGAGTCTCTAAGAGGAGACAAATCCCATAAGTTTGCATTCAGCATGTATAATTAAGATTTTCAGAACACTCTCCGCTAAAATGATGGAGTTGCAATAGTCCAATTAGAAATAAAGAATTTCTGGGTGGTGCCTGTGGCTCAAAGGAGTAGGGCACTGGCCCCATATACCAGAGGTGGTGGGTTCAAACCCAGCCCTGCTTCCTCCCCCCCCCAAAAAAAAGAAAGAAAGAAAAAGAAATAAATAAGGAATTTCAGTGAATTCACATTTAGAAGTTGTTGGAAGGCTTAAGATCTGAAAAGTGACTTATTTCTCATGTCATCAGGTGAAATCTTCATTAGCCATCACATAAAAGCTTTTCCTGGGTCTTATCATTTGGAAAGAAAGGAGTCTCACTGCAATGACAATACGTAGGGGGCATTTATTTCCCCTGCACCAAACAAAATTGAGAGAAGGAAATCCCCTCATTTGGCCAGAGGAATGAACCAGAGTTTTTGCTGGTTAACTAGACAATTAGTGTAAACGGCTTCCAGGCAGAAGTCCTTAGAACCGTTATAAGCAGGATATGTTTTCGTTGACTTCATGAAGGTATTAGAAGAGGAATAAGGAAAAATTGAGTCTTCATAATTTTGAATACTTAGTGTCTATAGAAATACTTAAGCAGTACAAACAACACATCTGTTTTCTGATAATAAACAAAATAGCATCTTTTAATTTCATCGAGATAATGGATTGTAATATTGGGCAAAGAGGAACACACCCAAAAAAGAAAACCGGAGGCTGTTTCTTCTGAGTGGGCCTTGTACTACTGAACTTGGAGACCCCTGTGCCCCATTCGTTCTCATGGCTATGCCTAACAGAAAACCACATTACCTATTTTACTAATGTACACAACCCCAAAGACTCTTTTATATATCACATGGATTCCTTCTTTGCCCTCAATCAGAAAGTCAGTATATTGTGAGGCACATAGAATGGGTTGTGCCTTTTGTTGTTTGGCCTGGAAGGAACTCTGTATCAAAATTAAAACACAAAAGGGAGCTGAATTTCTAAGCCAGGGAAATGCTAAGTCACTGGAGAGGAGAATATATTCTCTTCAATGTAAAATGTATTTCCAATGAGGAGATTTTTGTAATTTAATGTTTTAGGTTCTTTTTTTTTTTTTCACTAGGAAATAAAATGGAGCTTTAAGGAGAAACTCTTACCTTATGCTCATTGGTAGGTTCTGTTTTATTTTGAAGTGAGCAATGATGAGAGCTAAATATTTAAAATAATGAAGGAAAAAAATCAAACTATCTTCACTGATGTGTCATTTGGATTCTCAGCTCCTTGCAGGAATTCCAAATTACACAGCAGACCTGCTTTTTTTTACACAGGTGACCTCTGCTTGACATTTAAGTCACAACAAATGTTTTTGGGGTATTGATTTCTTAAGTGCACTTGATTTGCTAAGAAAGCAATCATTAAAACAAATATTAACCATCCTGTCTAGAGGGTGGATAGTCAGCTGTATTTTTCAAAATCGCCATTTTGATATCTACCCCTACCATCTACTCCTCAATATCAGGAGAGTAAAAGGAAGAGGCTCTACTTAACTCGGGTTTACATTAGATAACCCCACATACAGTAATATCTCTCTTACTAGACCTGGCTGCACACAGCAGGTTTTGTGGGTTCCTAATCACAGTGTTGCAGCAATCCTGCGTCCGGCAAGTCTAAAAGCACCATTTTCCCAACAGCACATGCTTACTTCTTGTCCCTGTGTCATGTTTGGGCAATTCTCAAAAACTTTCCAACTTTTTCACTATTATGATATCTGTCATGGTGATCTGTGACCAGTGGTCTTTGATGTGACTGTTGTCATTGTTTGGGGGTGCCCCACATTATATCCAAATGTATAGAAGATGGCCAAATTAATCAATCAATGTTGTGGGTGCTCTGAGTGTTCCCCCATCTCTGTCCCTCTTCTCTAGCCTCTCTGTTCTGTGAGACACAATGATATTGAAATTAGGTCAATTAGTAACCCTACAGTAGCGTCTAAGTGTTCAAGAAAAAGAAAGAGCTGCATATCTCTCACTTCAAATCAAAAGCTAGACACGATGAAGTGTAGAGAGGAAGGCATGTGGAGAGGCCAGATAGGCTGGAAGCTAGGCCTCTCATGTCAAACAGTCAGTCAAGTTGTGAGTGCAGAGGAAAAGTTCTTGAAGGAAATTAAAAGTGCTACTCCAGTGAACATGAATGATAAGAAAGTGAAACAGCCTTATTGGAGAACGTTCAAGAGGTCTGCATAGAAAATCCAATGAGTCACAACATTCTCTTAACACAAAGCCTCATCTACATAAGGCCCTTAAAAATATATATTATGAGTTATATAGCTTTATAGGCTACACATGATGTTTTGATACAGGCAAAAGATGTAAATTAATCAAATCAGGGTAACTGGGGTATCTGTTACCACAGGCATTTATCATTTCTTTGTGTTAAAACACTCCAGTTCCACTTTTTTAGTTATTTTAAAGTATACCCTAGCTTATTGTTGATTACAGACACTTTGCAGCACTATCAAATATTTTTCATTCCAACTGTCTCATCGTATTTTTGTACCAATTAACCATCCCTGCTTCATTCCCCCTTCCTTTAATTATGTGAAGGCTGAGAGAAGTGAGGAAACTACAGAAGAAATGTTTTAGGCTAACAGAGATTGGTTCATGAGGTTTAGGGAAAGAAGCCGTCTCTATAACATAAAGCTAAAACAAGGCACAGCAGGTGCTGATGGAGAAGCTACAGCAAGTTATTCCAAAGATCTAGCTGAGATAATCAGTGAAGATGGCTGCACTAAACAACACATCTTCAGTGTAGATGAAACCGTATTTTACTGGCAAGAGGTGTGCCATGTAGGTTTTTTTATAGCTAGAGAGGAGAAGTTAATGCCTGGCTTCAAAGCTTCAAGCACAGGCTGACTTTCTTATTAGAGGTTAATGCATCTGGTGACTGTAAGCTGACATCAATGCTGATTTACCATTTCAAAACTCCTGGCCCCTTAAGAATTATGCTAAATCTACTCTGTCTGGGCTCTATAAATAGGAGAACAGAGCCTAGATGACAGCCTTTACCTGTTTGTAGTGCGGTTTACTGGATATTTTAAGCCCACTGTTGAGACCTACTGCCTAGGAAAAAAGATTCCTTTCAAAATATTACTCTTTATTGACAGTGTATCTAGGAACCCAAAAGCTCTGATGGAGATGTACATAGAGATTAATGGAATTTTCATGCCTGTTAGCACAACATCCATTCTGCAGCCCATGGATCGAAAAGTAATTTCTGCTTCAAGTCTTATTATTTAAGAAATACATCTTTTAAAGCTACGGCTGTCATAGACAGTGATTCTTCTGAGGATGTGGGCAGAATAAATTGAAAACTTTCCTAAAAATATTCACCACTCTAGATACCGTTACGAACACTCATGATTCATGGGAGGAGGCTAAGATAGCCTTCCTCAACATGAGCAGGAATTTGGAGGAGTTGATTCCAACCTTGTGGGACTTTGAGGGGTTGAAGATTTCTGTGTAGGAAGTAACTGTAGATGTGATGAAAATAGCAGGAGCCCTAGAATTAGACATGAGCCTGAAGATGTGCCTGAATTGATAAAGTTTTAACACGAAAGGATTTGCTCCTTATAAATGAACAAAGAGAACGTTTTCTTGAAATGGAATCTGCTGCGGGTAAAAATGCTGTGAACTGTGTTGAAATGACAACAAAGGATTTAGAATTTACATAAACTTAGTTGATGAAGCAGTGCCAAGGTTTGGGAGGATTGACTCCAATTATGGAACAAATTTTACTGTGTGTAAAATGCTATCACACAGTATCACAGGCTACAGAGGAATCCTTCGTGAAAGGAAGAGTTAATCTGGCAAACTTCATTGTTGTCTTATTTTAAGAAATTTCCACAGCCACCCTAACCTTCAGCGACCACCACTCGGATCATTCAGCAGCTATCAACAGCAAGGCAAAAATCCTCCACCCGCAAAAAGACCGTGACTCACTGAAGACTGAAATGATTATGAGGATTTTTTAAACTGTACGGTATTCTTAATTAAGGTGTGTACATTTTTTTAGACACACTGCTATTGTACACTCAATAAACTACTGCATAGTATAAACATAACTTTGATATTTAATGGGAACCAAAAAATGTGGATAACTTGCTTTATGACATTATTTGTTTTATTGCGATAGTCTGGAACTAAACCTGCCATATCTCTGAGGTACGCCTGTATTTTATCAAAATGTTTAATTCAGAGGTAATAATTTAGTTTAAAGATAGCTGTTGAGATTAACTAGATATGTTAAAGAAGTTGATACTAAAAGTGTTGAGTGTCAGTGAAACTTAGCTGAGAGCCAATAGGATTGGCCATCTAATGGCGATTAAGTATGCTATAAATTTAAATCTTTGAAATACTTGTTGAGATTTATTCAGGCAGACAAACAAAGATAACAAAAGTCTTTTGTGTGTTTGTCACTCATTTCCACTCCTCTGTTGTTGTAGTGTCAAATAATGTCAGTTATTTAAGGGCAATTACTGTAATTTTAAATTCTCAACAAATTAAACTATAAAGACTAGAAGTCCAAGAAGGACCCTGCTCATTTTTCAAGTACATTTTCTATCTTCTGTTTTTAAAGGTGTTTTAATTGCTGGAATATGTAGAAAGGGAAAAAAAACATTTTTTTTTTGGTCTGTTTGTGCTTTAAAAAAAAAAATCAGTCATGTTTGGATATTTCTTTTTTATTGAGGAAAGTTTCATAAAATTTTTCCAGTGGCATCATGTTTTTTCAGAGGAGTAGGTAAAATTACTTTAAGTAGACTTTTTTTTTATATTGGAGTAGCTGTATTTTTATCTCTCTTTTGTATTCTATACGTCTAATTTAATGAATGTAGGGAAAAAATGTCCTAAAGAAAAAGAAGCAAAATGAAGTCCCAAAGGAATGAAAAAATTGTGTTCGATAATAAAATATTCTTCTGACAAAAATCTTGAAAATGAAATGTAAGTGTAATTAATTTGAATGGGATCATTAAAGTAGTTTCATAAAATAATATAAAGTGAAGCAAGAAAATAATTACCTCCCATCACCTTTAAGCTATGTTGACAAAGTTTAAACGTTACATAATTTAAGAGGAAGGATTCAATACATTTTATATTTCATGAGATCTTTTTTTAAGATTTAGAGCAGCATCTAGGATTTCTTTGCCGTAATAAAGACAATGACCCATTATGTTCTTCTATTACTAATTATTCTGTAAAGATTGTCTGCTCCAAAAGATAATTAGAAGGGGTGAAATTTAATTCCATTAAACAGAACTCAACTGGGACATAATGAAATTTTGCTGTGAAGTTAAAGACTTTGAAGCCAAATAAAAAGCTTTTTACATAGACAGAGCAAATGAGATTGTAAATCTCACACCTCATTCATGCAGGGCATATTTAAAACATACGAGGATAAGATTATGTTTACTCGTGATGAGTTTTAAGTGTTCAGTTAGCACAGAAATTCACAAAGAGTGGTTTTTCTCTTTTCTTTAAATGAGAATTTTAGTGACAGACAGAGGTACTTTTAGCTTCCAGGTCTGTTCATCCATTTGTTAGACAGTATTATCTTGCCTCACTGCTATGCACCTGACTCTATTTTTTTTTTTTTTTTAGAGACAGTGTCTCACTGTGTCTCCCTAGGTAGAGTGCCGTAGCATCATAGCTCACAGCAACTTCCAACTTCTGCGCTTAGGCGATTCTCTTGACATAGCCTCCCGAGTAGCTGGGAATACAGGTGCCCACCATAACGCCTGGCTATTTTTTTTGTTGCAGTTTGGCTGGGGCTGGGTTCAAGCCATCCTTGGTATATGGGGCCGGTGCCCTACCCACTGAGCCACAAGTGCCGCCCAATGCACCTGACATTAAGGGTACCAAGATTCATAGGGAGGCAGTGACTGCCATGAAAAAGGCCAAAGTCCAGTCCCATCATGATAAACTGAGTTTGTTTCATTTTACAAAAATAGCATCTGAAATGTCCACCATGACTACCTGTATTTACTAAATTCATATTAAGCCCTTGCTGTGAATAGCTGCAAAGTCTATGCAAATGAGGAGGGCTCACTCTGTGCTCTCAAAGAACTTATCACCCAGTGGAGCAAACATGTGCACTTATGTGAATAACTGCAACAAATTCTGGCAGAGTTACCAAGACATTTGATTCTCTTCTTAAACCCTTGTCTATCACCCTTTGTTCAGTTTACTAATGCCTTATGCTTCCTACACTGTCCTTAGCTTTTAAATTGGTTTTCCCCTATAGATTGAAGCAATGTGAGGACATGACCATTGTGTTCACCTTTGTGTTACTCATACCAAATAAATACCTAGCACATAGTAGGTGCTCAATGAACGAATAAGCAAGTTAGAAAGATCGTAGGCTGCTGATGGTAACTGGTTTTCCCGGCAAAGACAATGACCACTCTAACCCGTGAATAGGTGAAAACAGAGCTCCAAAGGATTTCATTTTCCAAAATTCATACAGTTGTTAAAAAGCAGGGATGGGATGAGAAATGAGGAATAGGCTGCTCCGAAAGACCAGTTCTTACTAAATATTGAAAAAGTCATTTCATTTGACAGGGCTACGCGCAGTAGAAGTTTTGCTGTTTTGCATTGTCTTTTGGAATAAAGGAACATTGCCTTCAAGTCTCTGTGCAGCAAAGTGGGGGAGGAGTCCCTGTCTGGAGGGGTAGTAGGAGGGAGGACTCGGTAGCCTTCAGACGGAGAACACATGAGGAGGAGACCAAAAGCCCTGTTCCCCAGCACTGCACCCACGGACTCACGGCAAAATAGTGTTTCTCTCTCCCTGCCTTTCTCCTCTTTTCTCTTCCTCTCTCTTCCCCTTTCTTTCTCTTTCTGGGGGTAGAAAGGACATGTTTCTTGTAGAGGAGTTCCAAAGAATAAATACAGAAATGATTTAGGAGAAAATCACTTTTAGAGCTCCCCAGTAATACATGTCATTGCTCGAAGCAAGACCTAGTGACAAATGTTAAAATGAGTCTGGAAAATTTTTATGAGAAATAGAATATTTATATGGCTTCACATGATCTTTCTTTACACCCAAGTATATGTTAATTTATGTTATGGTTTAACATAGCTCCACAGTTCTTTTCTTTTTTTATATTCTTCCCCTCTAGGAGGTGGAGATGACCCTGTGTCCTCTTTGCCTGTGGCCTGGACTTGGGGACTCCCTCCTGGCAATTGAGTATGGAAAGAGAAAAAAGGTAACTGTAAGAGTGGGAAAACTCCAAGTGAGCCACATTCTACAAAATACTTGGAAGGAACTCTTCAAAAGTGTCAAGGTCATGAAAATTAAAGAAAGACTCAAACTGTCACAAATTGGGGGAGAGGAAAGCAACATGACAACCAATTGCAATGTGGTGTCCTGGGTTGGATTCTGAAAAAAGTGTAACAGTGGAAACTGCTGAAATCTAATTAAAACCTATAGATCAATTAATAGTATTGTACCAATGTCATTTTGATAATTACATTGTGATTATGTGAGCGAACAAGGAAAACCAGGGGAAAGATGCGTAAGAACTCTCTATACTGCTTTTAAAGCTCACCTATAGATCTAAAACTAAAAACAAAAAATTAACAACAAACACAATTCAAGGACGGAGAACAAATTGAGAAAAATCTGTAATGTACTTGGTAGAAAAAATAAAAGCTTTCCCACAAAGGTGCTTTCGAGAAACCCATTGAAAAGTGGGCGATGAAAAAAAATAATTGATATATAGTGAAAAATAGAAATGAGGGACTTACAGTGAGAAACGCAAATAGTAATACAGGAATCTCATCAATCTTCGCAAGAAAGAATCAAAGACATGAGAAATAAAATCATATCCCTCTTTTTCCAGCCTATCTAATTAGTAAACATTAAAGAACATAATACTCTGTCTTTGAGGTTATGAAAAAAGTAGACACTCTCATACATTCCTGTTAGGAATATAAATAGACATAACTTTTGTGGGTAATTTATTTACACAAAAATAAACTTAAAAAATATACACATCTTTGAGGCAGAAATTCTACCTAATAGGACTGACTACAAGCTTGTTTATTTTTTACTTTCTTATTATGTGACATTTTGTTTTAATAATGAGCGAGTACTACTTTTACAATTAGGTTTTTAAAAGCTATTTTACTTAAAAATAAATGATTACACAAAACAGAGTAGTATAAAGATAAACAAAGCGACGTAAAAGAACTTTTAATCGTATTATAGAAATACGCTCACGGTATTTTGTAACGTGAACCTGTATTTAGAAATGTCATCTATAACACAATCTATTTTATCTAAAATAGGTATTTCTTTCTTTTATTTTTTTTAATTAATTCATTTTTTTTTTTTTTTGCAGTTTTTGGCCAGGGCTGGGTTTGAACCCGCCACCTCCAGTGTATGGGGCCGGCACCCTATTCCTTTGAGCCACAGGCGCCACTCAAAATAGATATTTTTTTTTTAATATATATATTTCTTAAAAGACTAGAATGTTCCACACCAAACTATTCACTGTGGTTTTTAGTTTCTTTCCTAAGTAAATGAAAAGTGGCATGAGAAGGTGGCAGTCAGTGTGTCTCAATCAGTCTTACTTGTCATCAAAGCTGTTGGTGGAGTGCCTGTCTCCATGGGCTGCCCCGCCTATCTTCAGGGTACAGCTCTGTCCACCTGGGTATTACAGGCTTTGGTGATCTGTTTCTGAAAAGAGCATCTTTGATCCAGGCTCACAAGTCACAGGCAGTGGACTTTGAGTTGATGTTGGTTATGATTGGGAACAAAACTAAATCTTTTGTTGGAAACACCACTATTTTTATTGACATAAAAATGACCTTGAACAGATAATGAGCATGAGATTTGTATTGGGCATCAGGGAGGGGTGGAAATCGCTTTCATTTTTCAGAGACAGTTTAAGAACCATTGCTCAGTCACTAACTTATAAAAGGATGGCTGATGAAATACAAAGCCACACCAATTCATCTAGACACAGAGGAACATTGCACAAAAGAGCGGATTCTGTGGCATCTCTGACTTTGACCCTGGCCTCAGTATTCCTCTAGACACATGTTACAGAAACAGGGATTAGTTGAGAAATACTCACAGGCTGTCTGGCACCTACATGGTTAATTAACTCTGCATTAAATACTGTTAGCTCTCTATTTCCCTTTGAATTACATCCAGCTTTTCTCTCTACCTCCTAAAAAATTCAAAGTACTGTATATAAAACAAGAATTACAAATAAAGGTCTTAATACATAATCTAACTTCTGCAGTGGTATCTGAAAACACAGGTGTTTAAAAACAGTGTGTTTTGCCGGGCACAGTGAGTCATACCTGCAACCACAGTACTCTGGGTGGGGGGACTGCTTGAGCTCAAGAGTTCAAGACCAGTCTGAGCAAGAGCTAGACCCTGATTCTACTAAAGAAATAGAAAAACTAGCCCGGTGTTGTAGTGGGCACTTGTAGTCCCAGCCTCTTGGGACGCTGAGGCAAGAGAATCTCTTGAGCCCTAGAGTTTGAGGTTGCTGTGAGCTATGACTCCAGGGCACTCTACCTAGGGTGACAGAGTGGGACTGTCTCAAGAAAAAGCAAAAACAAAAACAAAGTCTGTTTACCTTTCTGTTAAATGGTCAGTTAAATTGTTCATGGCAATGTTCCACCAGGAAAAATACATACAAAACCAGGTCCAGACCAAAAGTCTCAAACAGGAAAAGGATTCCCATGGGGAAAGATGATATTTACACCACAGCAGTGATGTTAAAACAAACCCCAGCTCACTTCTGTGGACAACGTGAATAACACCCTGGGGGCAGATTAATAGGCTGCGTGTATTTCAGAATCCAGGAGAAGTGCTTTGTGCCAAGTATCTGTCTCTCTGTTAGGGCCATAGGCAGCGGAGGCCACCTCTGATGCTTCACTCCTCGTGCCAGCTGCTCCCTGTGCAGGGATGAACAGCAGTCCAAGGCCAAACACAAGGGCTTTGAAGCCAGTGAGGCCACCTGTTCGCAACGCCGTCTCACCCAAGTTCGTAAGTCCCTTTTTGGTTCTCAATTTCCTCATCTGTAGAATATGGACTAAGTCGAATAAAGAAATTTTAACAATAAATTTCTTAAACTATTATGGTGAGAATTCAATAGGATTGTTCATTAAAAAGCAGGTACCCTTCAAATGGCAGTTAGTGTCACGATGAGGTTCACATGCATGGGGCTGACTCTCCACCTGAAAATATGGTGCCTGTTTTAAAGGAACCAGCCCAGAGCTGGGACAAGTGAACTCCATCCGGATTATGTAATCAGAAAGAAACACCTGCAGGTATAAATCATGCTGGCAGCATGAACATAACGTTCTACGATCAACTATTGTCTAGCTACAGATACGGAAAGTTCTAGCAGTGATAAACTTTCAACACTGAAATTTGACTTATCTCTTGTGCTCCACTGCCTTAAATCCATTCTGGAAACAGGCAGAGCCTAAGGTCAACTCTCGTCCCAATGTTTGGGTGAAAGTAAGTAGTGATTGGGTTCAATGTGTGAGACTCCAGAACAAATGTCTTCTGAGGTAAATAACTAGAAAAATAGGAACAGGAGTCTTTCTTGAATGGAGAACCGAGATCACTTGGGTATCTTTGCTCTGGGAGCCTCACTGTTCATCACGGCTGTGAGGGTAAGTTGCCAGCGCAGGCCTCCCCGGACGTTCTCTGCCCTTCCCGTATCCGCTGCTTTTCCCGGTCCTTTACTGTGCAGCAGCGGGATTTCTTCTCACCGATGGTCTTTCCTGTTTGCTCTCCTCTTCCTCTGCCCGCCCCTAAACCTCACTGTTAGTCCATGTTCAATGCTATCTTTTTGTAGAAAATAGGATAGAGCATCGAACGCTACCCAAGCGCCCCTTCTCTGTGCTCTGCAGGCTGGCCTCGCGTTGGCCCTTCACCCTGGCGACTCAGGAGGGACTGTGGACGGCACCTGGAGGTCGGCGCCTGTTAAGCGGGAGTCATCCCCTCCCCTGTGCATCACTGCTGGAACATTCCATCTGACCACAGAACTTACAATGGGATGACTGCCTGGGAATGACACTTTCTCCCTGTGCCCTCCGCTCTCCCCTGGAGACAAATGTTTCTGACAAGCTGTGCATCCCTCTAGATTAAGGTTGAATTATCCATAGGAAAGTTAAATATCCACTTAGGGCTCTGATAGGAAAAAAAAAGGTATGAAACCAAACTACTGAAAACTTTAACCCAAAAGCAAACAAAAAACAAAAGAGAAACAGGCAATTAGAAGACCTGGGAAAAAGTGATTTTAATACAGAAGGCTCCACTTGTATTTTGAAACACATGTGTGGGGGACACCACCAACCTTCCAGAACATAGAGCCTTCTCAGTCCTTACTCTGTGCCTGTTCTCCATGACAGGTTCAGCGAGGTCTGCACCAGTTTTCTGACATCATGCTCAAAATCAAGTGTCTGTGCACATGTATGATTTTCAGGGGTTTCACCTGACTCTCAGAGGCCTCTGAGAGCCTGCCCTGTTCAGGAATCCCTGCGCAATCAAAGGGCTGTGTTAGATTCGTCTTTGTACGCCAGGCCTGGGGATACTGGTCCCTATGCAGTGGGCCTTTCTGAGTACTGAAGACTATTTTTGGCATTTCTTTGTATCAAAGAGATGCAATTGGTGATTCTCTAACCCTACTATGGTGTGGTTATTGAACACTTTGGTCTACCTGGCTGTAACATACATACACTTTTTTCCTTTTTAAATCATCGGTTGGTCAAATTGTATGTAAAACCAGCACGTTATACCCTATGATTGCATTAATGTACACAGCTCTGATTTAATAAAAAAAAAAAATCAATGTTTGGTCCCTAATACTTCAGTAAACTTAGAATGTCCTAAGATCCTAGGCTCAAACTTGGTGAAATGGTCACTGGCTGTGGTTTAACATTAGAGTTTGCTATTGCAGTCGGTCCTTTGAATTCACCTGTATCTGCAGGTTCCACAGACAGATCAAAAATACTAAAAGGAAACAACACTAAAAATTTTTAGTATAGCAGCTATTTACAAAACATTTACATTTTAGAAGTATTATAAGTGATCTAGAGAGACTTTAAAGTATACGGGAGGGTGAACATGTAGGTGATATGAAAATACTCCGGATTGGGGCGGTGGTTGGGGGCGTTCCTGAAACAACACCTCCTCGGTATTGAAACACAACCATACAAGTCAGAAGGTTTTTAGGTTCTCTATCTTCTCATTTGTCAATTTGAAATCAGCCTGTTGTTACTTTGTTTGTTTTTTAAATTGGCAGGCATTTCTCGAAAACAAAATAAAAGGGCCGAGGATTTTACCCTATTTGCCAGAGATTCTCCAGTATCCCTGGGTGCAAGAGTCCTCTGGGAATTCCAGGGCCCGACCCCCAGAGGTCAAGGTAACTGGTTTGGAATCCACATTTTTAACAAAGACCAAAATTGATGCTGAGAAGGGTACTCTGACTATCGGGCTTTGAAAAACACTGTTCTATGTGGCTCACTCTCCCCATTAATATTCATTGAGGTTTAAATCCAAATTTAGAAAAAAAAATGAGCATGGATCACTTAAAAAATTTTTCCTTTGATTCTCCATTTCCATGACATAAAGAGAATGTGGAAAACTGCCTTAGGGGAGAAGCAACATAACCTTTTTTAGCCTTATGTTAGTTTGTTTTGTTTTAATATGAGGGCAACTGCTAAACTAATCACTGAAAACTGAGGTACCCTGGAAAACCTTTCCATGTTCCTACTTGCTTCCTCTTTGGTGCTAAAGCACATGAAATGTTAAGGCTGGATCTTGTAGAGACCCACAGCCAGGGCTCCCTGAGGACGATGACAGAAGCTCTCTCCATCAAGCAAGTTTATTTCCACTTCATGGAGCTACATCTCAGCCTAGTACAGCTATTTACTGAGCTCTGGCCCCTGGTTACAGATAAACGTGTTGATAGCACAGAGCCTTTCCTCTCACACACACTCCTGACAAAGAGACTTTGCATGGTTTGTTTTGTTTCAGTAACGTTTATTGAGCACTTGGATGTTATTATGTTACAGCCCCAGCGAGCTGACTTCCCATGTTTCATTCCGTTCTCATAATAACTCTGCCCCCCTCGAGCTCTGGTCATTAGACCTGATATATACGGTGTATGAGATACTGTGTATGATGATGATAATAGTGCTTCCCCCTTAGCTCTGAGCACCCTGCAGCCCCCAGGCTGCACACAGCGGTCTCCTTCTTGAGTACCACCGATAGCTGCAAGGTAAACATCATTCCTTTGATACTATAATAATAAAAACATTACTATTTTAAGTGAAAAAATAAATATTTTTCCCTATTCCACAGAGGAGAATATCAAACTGAGCAAGGTTAAGTGACTCGCCCACAGTCACAGAGAGTAACTAGCAGAGCTGAGGTTTGAGTGCCTGCCTAGAGTCTTCTGTGGCAAGGCTTGCACATTAATGGAACAGACGTGGGTTCCCGGGCTGTTGTGGATGACCTTTCTCCCTAGCTGGTCACCTTCCCTACAATAGAGGGAGACACTCAAGACAGACAGGGTGTCTTCTGCCGGAGATTCCTCAGCAGGGCACGGGACACTGGGAGCTCCTGGAGGGAGGCAACTTTGCCTTATTCCTATTGGTGTCTTTTAGCATCTAGTACAATAAATACGTGTCCCTCTTTATTTGTCAAAATGCGTACAGAGATGCACATTATTGCAATATCCTGTTTCTTTAATTTTAGTGCCTGCGTAACAACCATGATGACTAGCATTGATGGAATCCCTGCCTGCTGCTTTGCAGGTGTGGGGTAAGGACTATGCTCGCGTCGCCCCAAAACTCACATGTTGAAGCCTTAGCCCCTAGTGTGGCATTGTTAGGAGGTGAGACCTCGTTGGAGACGTGAGGGTGAGGCTCTCAGGATGAGATTTGTGTTTGTATAAGAAGAGGCCAGAGAGCTTGCTCTCCCTCTGCCCCTACCGCGTGAGGGCACAGCAGGAAGATGGCCATCTATCTGCCAGGGGGGAGCAGAGCGTGCTCACCAAAGATCAAAGCAGTCAGCACCTTGATCTGGTACTTTCCAGTCTCCAGAACTACGAGAAGACATTGTTGTTTAATCCTCCAGCCTGTGGTATTTTGTTACAGAGGCACAAACAGACCAGACCGTCAGTACCCTACGAGCTGCTGCTTATCATCAGCAAGGAAACGGAGGCACAGAGAGCTTCGCAGCTTCCTGAAAGTCACGCAGCTGGGACTCTGAGCACAGGGGTCTGACTCCCTTAGGGAACAGTTGCTTCTCTGTGGTGACCTGTTTGCTATCTGAGCGGGAACTGGAATTTAAAGCAAAACCTTGTTGCAGAAATATTTGAGTAGACGAAGGTCAAAAGTACTAGTTGAAAGTGGGATATAAATTAAGGACCGAAAGCACCATCAGTACTGCTGTGAAACACACCTTATGGGCAGGCCTGACCCCGAAACTTGTACTGACTCACAGACAAGCCCTGATGTTACTAGTTTTCCATTCCTCTTTCCGAATTCTTTTCCTATTTTTGTTTTTCCTGAGACACAGACTCTGTTGCTGGGCAGAGTGCAGTGGAGCTCTAGCTCACAGCAACCTCAAACTCTTGGGCTCAAGTGATTCTTTGTCTCAGCCTCATGAGTAGCAGGTAGGTACCCACCACAACACCCAGCTAGTTTTTCTAGTTTTAGTAGAGACAGGGCCTTGCTCTTGGTCAGGCTGGTCTTAAACTCCTGAGTTCAAGCCACTCACCAGCCTCCTCCCAAAGTGCTAGGATTATAGGTGAGAGCCACCATGCCCCGCTCCTTCCCTACTTCTGATCCCTACTTCTTTGGGATTGTTGTATGCATGTGTTGCTCCCAAAGAAACTGTTGATTCTGAGACATGAACAAGAGCTCACCAGGAACTCCGTTTACCAGAATATTTTCTCTGGTCACCTCTGGCCACAGAGAACTGATGACAAAATCACAAACTTGTAACCTAGTAGCCCCGAATGTGTGCCAACCTGCCCATCTGCCTGTGTTATGTGGGTTTTGGAAAGCTGTTAGCTCTACTTCAGATTGCTTATTTCCAAAATAAGAGATACTGGGATCCCAGCTCCAGGAGACAGCCATGATCAGCTCTTGGAAGTGACTGGAATCTGGGCAGGGCTGTGGACGCAAAAGCACAGTCAGCAGTGCTCTGGGGGGAGCTGGTGTGAGAGCGGGCTCCACTCTGCCACTTCCCAGCATTGCGACACTGGACAGGTTACAATCAGGTTCATCTACACGTGTGCTTCCATTTCCTCACACTCAAAATAGGAATAAGAAACCTGCCTTCAAGCATTGTGGTGAGGATTAATGAGATAACTTGTGTCTCAATGCACAGATCAGCTCAGTAAGTGCTTTTTTTGTTTTTTAACTGACAAAGATAAATCTTTCCCCGTGACAGATTTTTCTCTGGAAAAATAACAGTACATGCTTTTAACCCAAACCTGCATCTGACTTCTATATAATAATGGGTAAGGTAAGTCTCCAGAAATGTTTTAGAATTTTCTTAGACGAGCTCAATTAGTTTGCATTTAAAAGGGAAAAACCTTTTGCCACAGACTGAGAAGGAAGAGAAACGGAAAAAAAAGTGTCCTTTTTAAACAATGAAGGATATATATATATTTTTGTCAGTATCTTAAAGAGGCTTTTCTTATACAAACAGAAGTATTTGCTGGTCAGTGCCCAGATTTTTTTTCTTTTGATGTACATTAAAAAAATTAAAAGGCATATTCTTAGAAAGACATCTGTGCCTGGCGTGACTCACATTTGATCAATCCCCGTGAACCGAGCTTTTCAGGGGATGTGCAATTATTTGCTCAGTTAGGCTTAAACTTTTTATTTATCTAATCACCCCCCTGTAATGCTTTGATCTGAACTTCCAAGGCCTATTTTCAACCACTTTAGCTACATATTTTAAGTCTTATAGTCTAATCAACCCCAGCCCATAAAACATGCAATGTCCTGTTTAATGCATCCTATTAGGAAATCAGCTGCCACATGGATTTTGTAATCTCCAGCTCTGTGATTGGGCGAACCGTTTGGAAGTGTCATTAATGTCATTATTCTAGAAGAGCAGGAGAGAACTGGCAGCCAAGTGCATCCTCTGTATCCTGGCTGGCTTCTCCTTGCTAACGTTTGCTGAATGACTCAGAGGTGAATCACCAGTTTCTGCAGGTGTATGCTTAGGAGTTCTGGAAGTCTTCCACATCCCAGCAGGGGCAAATGTTTACTTCATTAATTCATGGGGTTACTCAGTAGTTCCAGCCAATTTAATTTGACTGTACAATAGTTAAAAAAAATTTATATGTGTATGTGTGTGTGTTATGTGTGTATTTATTTATAACTCAGAGGTGAGCTACAGCTTAGAAATTGAAAAGTAAAACCTGTCATTGGGTAATTAGAAAATGTTATGTTTACTTAAATTCTTTAGAAAGAAAAACAATTCCTATCTATGCCATTTTACTGCAAAACAGACTCTGAATAATGATATTTCTCACTTTGCTCTTTCTAGTTGGGCCTATGTGGGAACAGGGATCCATAACCATTGATGAGTTAGCAGCATCTAATTCCTCTCCCAGCTTGGAGGCTTATTTGAGCATTATCAGAAACTTTAGGTCATTAGAGCCTTTTTTTAAAAGGACATTTAATTTTTGACTATGAGACAAAAATGTAAATATAGATATATTTCTTTACTCTGTTAATATCAGAACAGATCTTACTTTTACATGATAGCAGTGCCTAACAAAGATAACAACCAAGATTTAAGAATGTCAAAATATAGCTACAGGATAATTTGCTGAAAATTGATGGTCGTTAGTCAATATCTATGATACAAGAGATCAAGCAACTGGCAATAGCTAACATTTGATTCCCTCCTGTGTTCCAGCACGACTTAAAATGCTGGACAAATAGTAATTCCCTTAATAAACAGAACACCCGGTAATACTGATACTATTATTGTCTCCATTTCACAGTTGAGAAACTCAAGGCAGAAAGAGGTTAAACAACTTGCCTAAGGTCACATACAGATAATAAATGCCAAGGTCAGAATTTAAACCCAGACAGACCCCAGAGCCTATATTATTAAACACTATGTTGTTATGGTCCAATGATAAACAGTGAATCCTGCCTATTCCAACCTAGTCAACTGTGTTTATTCTACACTTATTTCAAGTACTGTTGTGGCTCGACACTTCTAGAACTCTTTCTCTCTTCTGTCATTTAAAAATTTATGTATATTTCTTTTGGATATCATATCTTGTTGTTCTAAATATTATCAGTAAAAGTTTTACTCTTTGAGATCACTTTGATTTTTGAAATAGTTGGAAGTAACTCAGAACCCAGGTTGGTAAAGAGAGGAGGAATCAGGTTTGGTAAGATCAGTGTTAGTTAAACTGTCTCCAAAGATGATTTTGAAACAGGGCTTCTAAAATTCTAAAAATATTTTGTGTCATGGCAGTATCATTAAAATAAATGTAAAAGTCTGCAAAGGTCATAATAAAGACCATCGGAAAGACGGGAGCAGGAGCATAGATGTGTCTGACACAGTGATTTGTTCTCTAAACATGAGAAGCCACACTATTAGGTCACAATTCAATAGATATTATTTGGTTACCTGACCTGTTAGAAGCCCCTTTTCACTCTTCTCTGTATCTAAATTTATATAAGGGACATAGCAGTCAAGATCCTGGTGAGAAAGAGTGACTAAAAATGGGTAATTGGGGAGAGTTTAAATAAAGGGACATTTATAAGGTTATGAGCAGGGTTTGTGGAAACCAGCAACCGGCAGTGCAGAGGCACATCGCACCCCTCAACCTGAGGGGGGCAGGAACGGGGACCCAGGAGGGTTGCTGCTGTGGACAAGGCGCCTTGCCAGGGCCTTTCTTTGGGGGAGGCAGCCAGGCCCTTGGGCAAGCAAGCCCCGAGGGAACTCAACCCTGAGAAAATCCCTGCATCTCCCTCTTCTACCCTCTGAACTCCTGCTGGTACCCGACTGACCAAACCCAAGAGAACACGGAGAACAAAGGGACAGAGATCACCTGTGGGGCACACAGCAGGCTCAAGTCTGCTTCCCACCTGCTCCCCACATGTCCTAGACCAGAGGAACTGAAACATACTCAAGATCTTTCACATACTAATTATTCCCTGTTGCTCAGCCGGCCTGGGAAAGGGAGAAGAGGAAGGTTCTGGCCTTCACTGATGTTCTTTCCATTTCGTGAGTACCTTCTCTGTGCCAGGGGTTTTGCTGATGTTAAGAAAGTAGGAAGGCTCATTATGGGAAGGAAGAGAATGTCCAGCCCCTTCTGGTTTTCCTCCCCATGCCCATAACTACCTTCTCATTATGAGACAAGCATCAGGAAAATCATATCCCCCTGGGAGGGTGGGGGCATTCTACAAAACATCTAAACAGCATTCCTCACAACTGTTAAGGTTTTTAAAAACACGGAATTCTGACAAACTGTCACAGCCAAGAGTTGCCTAAGGAGATACGACCAATAGATGTAAGAGGGTGCCTTGGATGGGGTCCTGGAACAGAAAAAAGACATTCAGCAAAAACTGCAGGAATCAGAATAAGATAGGGGCTTTAGTTAATAATGTGTATCAATACCAGTTTGTTAATTGTGGCCACTATACCCTGCTAGCATAAGATGTTAGCAACAGGAGTCCCTGGGTGTGAGGTATTTGGAACCTCTCTACCATCATCCCTTTTTTTCTGTGAATCTAAAAGTATTCTAAGGGGAAATTTTTATTTAGGAAATAAAAGCCTAGTGCTTCAATTTTCTTGGAGAATAAAAATGAAGAGGAGGAGGAAGAGAAAGAGGAGGAGCAAAAGGCTCCACCCCTCTGTGCTCCCTTCTGGGCTACTGCTCTGTCAGGCCTGGAAAAATGTAGTGAGTCTGCTTATAATTTCAGCACCTTTGGAGGCCAAGGCAGGAGGATCACTTGAGCACAGGAGCTGGAGGTTACAGTGAGCTATGATCATATCACTGCAATCCAGCCTGGGCAATATATTAAGACTCTGTCTCTTTAAATGAACACATGCACACACACTCCTGTTCCTTTAAAAAAAAAAAAAAAAGAATGACATATTTGCTTGGTAAAAATAAAATATGAGTACTGAAGATGTATTTATTGCCCTGATAGTAAATTAATGTTATATCTGATTTTAGATTTCTATAATGGAAATAATAAATTCTATACCTTAAGTCAGTTTTTACCACTAAAAATATTCCCAGAAAGATTTTGCTTTATAAATACACTGTCTTCTGGTGATACCAATCACTCATACCTCTAATATGCGCGTAAAACAGATGTGTGTGCATTCAGACTGTCCTGAATCACGTAATAGTACTCAATGTGGTAGGTGTGAGCATGGGGTATCCGAGAGCCTGCCATTGTTGCACAGGCTTCTGGTCTACCCAGGGCCTAGGAAGAGGTTCTTGTGTTTTTATTTTACTTTGTGTTAAGCCTGAATCTCTCTGGTGGCCAGGAGGGATGTGGAGGGTCCAAGGTGAGGGAGTGCCTGGTACCCACCTCACGTGCCTAGACAAAGCCAAGTCCTTGACACAGGCCCCTCTTCAGAGCCTGCCCCACCCTTGCCTGCCAGGCTCACTCCAGGCTGTGAACTCTGCCCCTCAGCACCCTCCCAAACGGGCCTCTAGCTCTACTCTTGGCACCTGTGTGTGTGTCCTCCGGAAATTACAGGCCGGGAAAGTGTTAGTAGTGGAAATGGGCCTCAGTCCTTTCCATTCTAGGAAAGCCCTGTTTTTCCTCCGAGGAGCCTAAGAAAGTAAAGGAGTGGAGAGGAGCACGGGGCAGTGGGCACTTTGCAGCCCACGGGTCCGGGCGGCTGTCGCCTGTGCCCGCAGCTGCCGCGGGTTCTGGGGAAGTCCCTGCACGTCACATCCTCCTCTTAGGAAGGAGAATGTTAACCAGTAATGATTTCCAGAAAGTGTCCAACTGATGGCAGCTAGTACTGGTAGTAGAGACATAGCCGCCTCTTTCCCACGGCGGCGATACTGTTAATTTTTTTGCTATTACCCTGACCGCTCATTTGCTGCAGCACTTCTCAACCAGGTTTCAGCATTTTAAGTTTCTGGGGCTTTCTCCCCTTAATAGACAGGAGACTGAAGGTCCTTTAATTGCCATACAGTCGTCTGGAATTGATGCACGTGGGGCCTGCTAGGTAACATCCGCTTCGTAACCGAGTCAGGACCTTGCTAGAGGCAATTCCGCTGAGGACTCCTGTGCGCATGCGCAGACGTGGGCGGGTCGCAGCCTTTTCTTGTGCACGCGCGTCTGTGCTCAACATCCTGCGAGAAGGAGCACGCGCGCATTGGGGTTCAGTGAGCTCGGCGACAAGCCCTGTGGATGTCAAATGGTTCTTCGCACTTTACATCATTTTTTTAAATGTGTGAGTGAATGACGGCTGAATTGGTATGATTGTGCTGGAGAGCCTCTGAAATTAGGTATTAAAGCATTCTGCACAAAAAGTGCCAAAGAATAGCTACATATATCCATGAACAAATTCCCAACAATAAGTGGGCTTTTGAAGTTTTTAGGAGAACATTGTTTTCAGTGCCTACTTCAAACATGAAAGTGAAGATGTGCCAAATTCTGAAGCACTCTTCCTACTTCCGTCACTGCAAATTCAATTCTGTCAAGATAATGCTATTCTAATTGCTCACCAAAAATAATGGTCACATCATATTTATTATTAGTCCTTTTGAATTCTAAAGAATCCATTCCAAAACATTAGGTTCATGTTACATTTCCCAGCACAGCCCTGATCAGCATTTTTCTTCTTCCATTTTAGAACATTTTCAGTGGGAGTGACAAAGATGTACACAGAAAGTGTCTCTCCGACACATCCCGTATGTCCAGCAACTTCAACAAAACGAGTGTAACATACAAAAGCATGGGCACAGAACTCTGTTACTAAAAAACAAACACAAAAAATGCTTCGCAACAAAAACCTGGTTTCACGTTTACAAACTGTGCGAGCTTGGAAAACTACTTAACATCTCTGTCTTCATTCCTCAATGATAAAACATGAGGGAACAATCCCCACTTCACACGGGGTCACGGAGCACTTGAAATCAGAGGATTAACAGAAAATGCCTGTCTGGTACATAGTTGAAACATAAGACTGTTTACTTATGAAAATGGATAATTGAAGACCCAAAAATGTTTAAGAAAGGGTTTTTCCTTCTTTAATCTGAAACTGCCTGCCATAGGTGCCATGTTAGGGTAACAGCTGCAGTGACCTATGTGTCCTTGAGTCACTTAGGCATGAAAAGTCTGATGGCACGACCTGTGGCAATTTCTTCTGGTGATGCAGAAACATGATCTGCCCTTAAAGACTCCTTTCCTGAAAATGGCATTTGCCAAGTTTTGATAATCTGGAATTCCTGTATCAGAGATACTCTTGCTGTGGGTTAGAGACTTAACTGTACCCTTATTATAAGAACAATAATTATCATGGGGTATCTGGTGCCCTCCATCATCTGTGTTTACCTAGGGTCTAGCACTGTGCCTGGCACAAAACAGGTTTTCACTAAAGCTTTGCTGATGGGAAGAGGAGCTGGAGGAATGAATGGATAAGCTCTCACTCTTCGTTTCTCTCTGTGTGTCTCTCCAAGCTTAGTATTTCACCTGTCCTTTCTGCTTCCTTGGGATCACCCGCCCAGCATTTACTTATCTCTGGGGAATATCCACCTCCTCCAGGAAGACTTCCCTGCAATATTACATCCCCAGCCCCGGCCCATAGGGTCTGCTGTTTGATCTTCTTCAGGACTCTGAATATGATGTTTGGGTAATGCTTTTGCACTTGAGCTATCCCATGTTTTTATTTATAATCTCCCCATCAGGAAAACAATTGTCTTCAACATTTAGAAAAATGTGTTTTTTACACGAGTTTTCAGTGTATTTAGGCAGGGACTTATGATACAACAGGCTTTCTTTATGCAAAGTGACATCAGACAATGGTCTTACCCTCAGAATGCTTACTTGGTAGGGAAGAGGAACCCTAAAAAGCTGCAAAGTAGAAAGTGAAGAGGGCTGAAATGCTGATGTGGATAAAGGGGGGCAATGGGAACACAGGAAGCCCACTTTCCTTCCAGACAGCTCCATCAGGGCAGGCTGTTGGAAGGGGGCACCATCTGAGCCAGGCCTGGAAATAGGGTAGGCTGCTGGCTGAGGAGAAAACAAATGCAAAGGCATAGAAGAGGGGAGGACGGTCTCCAGGGCAAGCAGTTATCACATTTCACAGTCTTCAGAGGCCCTTCACACTCTCATTTGCCCTGCATAACAGCCAGTTGAAGAGGACATCAAATGTCCCAACACAAAAAAATGATCAATGTGTAATATGATGGATCTGCAAACCACCCTGGTCTATGTATCAAAGCATCATCATGTACCCCATAAATACATATAATTATTTTATGTCAATTTAAAAATAAAATTAAATTAGGGGAAAGGGGGATAAGGCAGAGGTTACCTTGATATTTTTACACGGATGCAGAGAAACTAAGACTCTCCCAAAATAACAGGTGTGCCAGGACAGGATCTGACTGTTAGTAGCCTGAGTCTGACTCCAAGTCCACCTGTTAAAAATTCCCTCTATCATCATCAAAGAACTAAAACTAAACTTTCCATTTGATCCCACAATCCCATTACTAGACATCTACCCAGAAGAAAAAAATCATTTTATCATAAGGACACATGCACTAGAATGTTTACTGCAGCTCAATACACAATCGCCAAGATATGGAATCAACCCAAGTACTCATCAACCCATTGTGGAGTAATAAATTGCAGTATGTGTATACCCTGGAATACTACTCGTCAATAAAAAGATGGAGACTTTACATCTTTCATATTTACCTGGATGGAATTGGAGAACATTCTCTTTAGTAAAGTATCATAAGAATGGAAAAGCAAGTATCCAATGTGCTCAATACTAATATGAAGCCAGGAGAGGAACTAATACACATCTACATGAGAGAGAAACTCAAACTCAAGTAGGGGTGAGGAGGGAGGGGGATTGGTGTGTCCTAACCACAACTTGGATTTCACCTAACAAACGAAAACAATGTAACCCAACCGTCTGCACCCTCATATTAAACTGAAATTTTAAAATAAGAAAGAAAGACTTTCTTGAAAAAAAAATCCCATTAAAAAAATTCCCTCTTTTATTAGAGCAATGGCCCCTGTGGAAATCAATCAGGTATTGCTTAATGATGATTTATGACTTGGGTGGAGCTGAAATAGTGAACCCCTTGCCTCTGGAGGGACAGCATTCCAGGACACTCCATGGGTACCTAGAAGGACCTCAAAAGTACTGGCTATGAGGAGTGAACTAAGGACCACAAACTGCTTTCAGAAAAGTGAGGAGATATTTCCCAGGCCAGAGGTGGGGTCAGGAGTCAGATGCGGCCCTAACTGACCGCCTCTTACCCTAAAACTTCTTAGAGTTTTTAACTATTTATGTGCCATGAACTCCTCTGGCCATCTGGCAGAGCCCATGTACCCCTTTCTCAGAAGAATGCTTTGAAATGTATAAAATAAAATATGGAAATTTACAAAGAAAACCAATTGCATTAAAATTTAATTACCAAAATATTAAGAAGCAAATTTTTGTTATTGTAGTATATGTACTTCTTTGTTAATAAATTAAATGATAACAGTGGTGGTGTCATGATTTGGGACTTGGGATGAACATAAACAATATTTAGAGATATCATCAATAACTATAAGAGGATATGAAAATATCTGTGATTTCTGCCAATGACAAAGTCATGGGTACTGTGAATACTACTGTTTGTTTCATTCCAAGTGGAAGAAAATGCCAAATTTCAGTGAAAAGTGAGTTAAAATTAAAATGCCATTGTTTCTGTTCAAGTTTATAAACCACCCAAAGTCTTGAATTCTCCTTAGTAACCCTACGCTAATGGTTCTTGGGCCAGGCTATGCTGCCATGTGGCCAGGGACCTGATCGGCAGAGTCCTTCCAGCCCGACTGGTCCCAGAATCCCAGCCAGAGGAGGCAAGAGAGATGCCTGGGGCACAGTAGGGTCACTCTCTAGGGAAAGCAGAGAGCTCCCTTGGGGCCAGAATGGGATCAAAGGGCTGAGAAGGCAAACACAGGAGGGAGGGACGAGTGTGGGGAGGAGGAGCTTCCAGTGATAGCTCAACAGATGATGCAGGGTTATGAAGAGCAGGGTCACAGCTTCATACTGTGTCAGAGCCTGCACACCATGAGTGCCTGCTGCCCAAGGAGGGGAAAGGGTGGAGGGAGGCCAGGTGGAGAGGAAGAGGGAAGTGGGCAGCAAGGTGACAGCATGACAGAGCCAGGAACATAGAGTAACTCCAAATCTGCAAATACCATTGTGCTCACCGTCCAGCCGGGTGGATGAGGTACATCACGTGGGCTTGCTGAGCCCTAGTTGCCTCCCCTGTACAGGAGGGACCAGGACATAGAACTCAGGTGCGACATGAAGGGCTGACTTTATGTCTGGCACATATTACATTGACGACATTGAACTGACATGAGATTGCTATTCTTGTGGGTCAAAAGTAGTTTACAGAGCTCAAATCATAGTTCCTGGCAAACAGGAACTGCTGTGGTGAGCATGCCCAGCTCCATTTGGCAGATTCCGTTGTAACAGGAGATTAAAGGACTCCAGGGGGAGTCCTTTGGGGGAGAAAGGGAGTGTTACAGAAAACTTCCTTCCCCACTTCCGGAGCACCAGTGTGACCCCTGGGAGGGGCGCCTGTGGCACCATGCTCTTCAGTAGTCCAGGGAATGACAAGTCACCAATCACAGCATGGTATGAGCAGGACACCTGTGACCTTTCAGTGGATGAAGAGGCAGAAGGAGGAAGAGAAAAAAGGGCCATTCTGTTCTTTGGACTGGCACTCCTCTTTTCCCCAGATGAGCAAAAAAGCCCAGCGGTGAGCTGGGAGAGCCTGTGGGCCAGAGCGGGGCCCAACCCCAGCTCTCTGCTCACTGCCGGGCGCCTTGCGTGGCTTGGGTCTGCCACACCACCCTGAACCCCAGTCTCCTCATTTATTGGAGGACAGCGTCACCAAGATCCCAGTCACCGGGGACACCCAGAGACTTCATTTGCTCCTGGACTCTGCCACCAGGACGCCATGACTTCACTCTGGCTTTTAGTTTGGCCATCAGCTCGGCAGGGACACGGCCACTCCACCAGTGTGATGGGCTCAGGGAAGGCAAACGAAGGGGTGTGGCGGGTGGTCCGAAGCCTGCAGAGCTGGACATGTGTGAAGAGCTGCTGGGAAAGGGCCTCAGGACGAGCCAAGCGTCGCAGATGGTGCATCTGGGTCAGCGGGCTGGGGCGGAGGAATCACCGCCTAGGTGTGTTTTGAAGTGTAATTTTTCTAAAAGTTCATTTCATGTTAAATTATAAAAACCTCATGGAAAATGATTACAAGCTCTTTTTTTTCCTTGGTGATAAAACAGTCCTTGGGGTTGAGAAGCGCTAAGGCTTAATACATCTAAAAATATCTTATTTTTCTGTGGCTTGATTGAAACTGATGGAGGGGTGCTTGGCATTTGACTTGGGGAGGTCGCGCCTCTTTTTCTTCTTCTAATAATACTGTTTGGCAGCTTTTCCCTCTATCTTACCACAGATCTTTGCCAAAACTTGAATTTACTTCCGTTAGATTAACTGTCTCCAAAAACAAACCGGCGTTTCTTCTGAGGGCTCTGATTAAAAGGATAAGCTTGAGTGACACCCCCTAAATGGCTGGATGTTCTCACAGGGCCAGGAAATCAGAACTGGAAAAGTGGCAGGGGCTATGTTTAGTCCCACAGCAGCTCAGGCTTGGGATGGAGAGAGGGGCTGCTGGTTCGCTGTGCTGCTTAGAAATGACAGGGAAATTATGATTTTTGAAAACGCACCCATCAAAAACCTGTGAGAAGAAATCTTCCCCAATCTCTCAACCTCTGCTTTGTTCCAGGGCCCAACACTTCCGCTTTTTGTTGGTTTTAAATATCACCTTCCATAATTTTACTGATCAAATGATGTGGGTTTCCTCCAAGCTCCAAGGAAACAGGGGCCCCTCTGGTTGCATAGCTGAATGCATATGGAATTTGAATGAGCCGACTCTGGATGGGCCACAGAACTTTCTCTCTTTAACATTCCAGAAGACAGAGAGTCTAGGGAAGGCGGAAAGCGAGGCAAGACCCAGTGTCCCTGTCCCTCCAGTCTGTAATGTGGCCCTCAGATATAACAGTAAGCATCACAATTATTTTCCAAGCAGGTTTGGTTGTTCATTAACTTTCTTTTAAATGTGCATGTACTGGAGAAAAAAAAAAGAAGGAAGGAATAGGGAGGAAAGAGACAGGGTTGGTAATTTATTTAACTAGTTACAAATCTGAATGCCTACCAAAAAAAGCAACTGAGACAGCCAGCATTCCCGTGATGGACTTGAAACGCTCCCATGTGCTGCCTGGCTGTGAATTTCTCTCTTCCCCTGTCCCCTGTAGAATGTCTCCCTCAGTGGCACTGTACCTCGAGTGAAGCAACTATGCTGGGGAGAACATTTTGTCAAACGTAAAAACAGTGCTGGGTGCTCTAACCCTGTCTTAAGACCAATCATTCAATAACGGAGGGCAAAATAACTATTATTGCTTATTGGTTAAAACTTTTATTATTTAACCTGAGAGGATGGAGGATCAGTGAGTAATATTTTTAATTCATTTTGATAAAAACATTTTGCTCAGCTCACCCCATGTACTTAAACTTTTTCTTTGCTGAAACCCAAATTTCTCAGAGTTAGACATCTATTTGGCTTCTCCAAGTGTGATTATGTTATATTTTTGTTTCATGTTATCTGTGTCTTTGGATGCTGAAAATAAGATTGCCATCACTTCTCTGGGAAAGTTAGAGTGAGCAGGAGTCAGAAACGGACCAGCCTCAAGCCCATCAAGCTATCGTGCCTCCCTCTGTTCTTACTACGTTGGCAGAGAGCAGGGTTAGCCCGTGGGTCTCTGGATAATGCCTCTGGCGCCCTTAGATGTGATATAAATATCCTATCAAGAATGGGGTTGTTCATAAAGACTTGGTATAAACTAAAGTGAATTTAAAAATATCTCTTAGTTCCCACTGACAGTTGCCTCAGTAGAATTCCCTTAGTGTGCTAGATTGACAACCGCTGGTGACAGCACTATTCCTGGGACGTTATACATATTTTTATATCCAGTCCTTAAAACCAGTGGTTTCCATGTCAAACCTTTTTGATCATACACCCCAACAGTATCACAATTGGGGGGCATGTATCCTCAAAATATGCATATCCACTAATTTATTTTATATATATACGTATAATATATACGGGTGTTTTCTTAAAACTGGCAGTAAAAATAAAATAAAAACACAATAGTCACCAATGTTTTACTTTTTAATCTTGTCTTTTAAAACCATTGTTTTAGAGAGAGAACACATTTTCATTTGACAGAATCTGGGGAAAAGGTTTGTGAACCAATTATTGAGTTTACTGATTATTAAAGCTCAGTAACAGAGATTCTTGGGGCCTAAACTAAAATCAATCAATAGTACCCCCATATTAAAATAGAATAACGTTCCATTACTCCTATGATCTGATTGCTCCAACCATTCCCCCTCTTTTTATTTCTTCCCATGTGTCAATTGTTTCGTACCCAGATCATCTTTCTCAGCACATCTACACCCTAGGGATCAGCCTTCTTATTGGCAGAAACTCTGAATTTTCACATCGACATGGAAAATAACTCCAGTGAAATGAAAGAATGCTTTTAAACATTACTTGAAAATACAGCTAAACTCACACTATTCATTTTCAATGAAACCTTTTATGTTATGAAAATAACATATATTGTTATATATAAAATTTGGAGAATACAGAGGAAAAGAGAAGAAAAATTACTCATAATTTCACCCAACATGACCTCTGTTAACATTTTGATATATGACCCTCTATTATTTTTCTTATCTTTCTTTTATATAATCTAATCATCTTGCATATGTAGTGTTTAGCCCTGCTTTTTTTTGCCTTAACATAAATAAAATAAACATCATCTGTATTTATAAATTCTTGTTATAAATGCTTCCTAAGCATAAGTTTCTGTGCCTGCATAATTATCTATCAGGTGAATGGCAGTACACTTTTATATGTATAAAAATCCTTGAGGTAGGAAAGATAAATATAAGATTATGTAGGCGAGCATAATCAACTCTTGATTCCAACTCTAGTGGAAAATATGAACAGACCAAATGATTGAAGATCAAGTGTATTTTCCTTTAGAATGGACTCATTTCTTTTGGTGACGACTTTATCTTCTGAATTTTGCTTAGGTGGGATTATTTTGTGTTTCCCAAACACTTAGTCTTCACACAGGAAAGGATAGTGACTTAGGAATGTAGTAACTGCCAATTGGAAAACCAATTTAAAAAAAATAACAGATAATATTTGTATGTTTACATATTACTGATAATTTCTATTGCATTATTGATGAAAAATATAATGAAAGTTAATTGTGGGTACAATATATTAATATCTCATTTGTACGTTTCTGGTTCTTATTGCTTCTAGTAAGAGTATTAGTGTAGATTTCTTGTATGAATGTTTGGCCATTGTTTTATATATATGTTTCTGTACCTCAATCAAGGATCCTTACAAGGCCCACCTTTACATTGAAAATGTTCATTTCTTAAAATTAAAAGTATTGCACATAGCAAAAGAGGAAACGTAGAAGACATTTATGGAACTATTCACGAAAACAAGTTGTTTTGTGGATAAAGACTTTATAAGAAAATGCGGTGATGATCAGCTATGGAAGGAACATTGCTGAAATCGTTTCTGCTTTCTCATATGTTCAATTTTCAGTAAAAACAAGTTAATAGTTATTTAAAACCAAACATAGAGATAAAATTAAAATAGTATTTGTATATAATTTATATATATTGTATCAATGAGAGTCTGCATATCTACACATATACAAACTACCTCTTGTATTTAGTGTATAGACACCAAATTTGTTACCTATATATGTGAAAATAATTTTTTTTTCACACTCTAAAAATGTATTCAACTGGCTCTATAGTACTATTTAGATTAAGATGTTTGGATAATTCTATTCCATGTGTTTCGATTTTCCAGAAAAGAAGGGATTTCATATGCTCCTAGCATTTGAGTAAAACCAGTCCTCTGTCTCAACAATAGAACATTTTAAGATCTAAAATTCTGTGTGGCTGCTAACGTGGTTAAGCTTTTTCAGGCTGTTGTCTCTACAGTGCCTGGTGAGCAATCAACTGAGACAAGAAAAATTTGACCAACCTGGTGTTAATCTGATGGATTTCTTTTCTTTTTTTCCCTTGTTTTGCTTCTTTCCTCCCTTCTTCCCTTTCTTACCCCCTCCTTCCTTCTTTTCTTTTTTTTTTTTTTAGCTGCATTCATAGAATTTCTTGAATGTTCTAGGGTCCTGTAGTCAAACTATAAGGCGCAGTGAATGAAACAGGAATGCTAATACCCTCAGAGGGTTGATGTAAAGACACAATAGAGTAGCCTTCATATAGCCCTTGGCAGAGAACCTGGCATATAGCTAGTGCTCCATAAACAGTGGCTCTTAATTAATATATGGTTTCCTCTCATATATGTGGTACCTAGAGTACTAACTCATGACACATGGAGTAATTACCCAATGTTTGGTTACATTGCTCCAGGTAATAAATAGACCATCATAGTCCAGGCATGATGGCTCATGCCTGAGACAAACACTCTGGGAGGCCAAGGCCGGTGGATTCCTGGAGCACAGGAGTTCAAGACCAGCCTGAGCAAGAGACCCCATTACTAGGCATCTACCCAGAAGAAAAAAATCCTTTTATCATAAGGACATTTGCAGTAGACTGTTTATTGCAGCTCAATTTACAATCACCAAAGTGTGGAAACAGCCTAAATGCCCACCAATCCAGGAATGGATTAACAAGTTGTGGTATATATATACCATGGAATACTATTCAGCCATTAAAAAAAAATGGAGACTTCACAGCCTTTGTAGTAACATGGATGGAAGTGGAACACATTATTCTCAGTAAAGCATCACAAGAATGGAGAAGCATGAATCCTATGTACTCAGTTTTGATATGAGGACAATTAATGACACAGTGAGGGTAGAGGAAGGGGAGAGCAGAGAGAGGAAGAAGGAGGGAGCAGGGTGGGGCCTTGGTGTGTGCCACTCCTTTTGGGGGCAAGACAGGATTGTAAGAGGGACTTTACCTAACAAATGCAATCAGTGAAAACTGTTTTCTTGTACCCTCAATGAATCCCCAACAATAAATTAAAAAAAAAAATTAGCCAATTTTGTGACTGTTGCCTATAGTCCCAGCTGCTCAGGAGGCTGAGGCAGAAGGATCTCGTGAACCTAGGAGTCTGAGGTTGCTGTGAGGTAGGCTGAAGGCATGGCACTCTAGCCTGGAAAACAAAGTGAAACTCCATCTCAAAAACAAATAAAAAACCATTATATAACTTAGGGCAGATAGAGTGTCATTTTTGTCATAGATGGCATTGTTGATGTTCGTCATTACATAAAAAATTGCAGAAATAAAAGAATTACGCCTGGAAAAACCAGAAGAAACAGTAAAGACTTACTGAACTTTGAAACTTATTTTGAATACTGAATTTTATGAAACACATTTTATTTGTTAAATGTGGTCAGGAACTAAGAAAGAATCAAAGATCAGATAAAAGATTATGAAAAATAAAATGAGCTGTGAAAAAGAAGCCCACACAAACATTCACAGAACACTTTACAGCATATTCAGGGCGCTTGCATGATAGCATCTGAGATGCCTAACGCGCTCTGAAGACATCTTACTCGAGAGAATTTCCCTTGTGTCCTTTACAAAAGTATGTATAATGCCTACTGTATAAACCACTTTTGAAAATTAGTTAAAAGAGTCTCGTGCAATAGAGAGCGGATATTGAAATTGTCCTATAATATGTTAAATGGAATAAGAGGAAAAGTAAGAAAAGGTGCTGAAAATATAGGAGTGTTTCACCTGTCTTTCTACTTGACTTAAAAACAAAAAAGTCTTCCATTGTACAACTCCCAAGTTTTACACTTGAACCACTGAATTTTTCTGATGACTTGGGTGATGTGGAATCTGTCAGCATATGAGCCAAGGACAGCTGGAAAACAAAGGGAGAATTGGTACTTGGTAAATGAAAGTCTAGATTATACTTTCTTTAGAGCCATCCAAAAACACAAACTTCATCTTATTGAAAAAGAAAATCTATTAGTGTGCTTTTCATAAGGGAAAACTGTTCCCTCAACGTACATAATTTCCTCACCTTTTGTTTTATGGCAGAGCTTCGTGTTTTAATATAGTAAATAAAGATGTGGTTGGGAGTGAGGGAAGGTCAAGGCACACAGCTCTCTTTCTCTTCCTAAAGATCTTTTGGGGTTTCCAACCAATTTGGTCAAGGGCAAAACGAATTAATTAGTGGAAAGTGATATTTCAAATAAAATAATTAGCACGCTAATCCAATTTTGTCCGGGGTGGGGACTTCACCAATTCTCCTGCCTTTTGTTGAAATGAATTCAATTTCAAAGTTAATTTTAAAAATTAAAAGCACAACCTTGAACCTTGACAGAAATATTTAACTATTTGCAGTGTGTGTGTGTGTTTTAAGCTACTTCTGATGAGCGAATGAGAGTGTACACAGACTTCCTCCGGCACTTTATTTAGAAGAAAGGAATCAAAGGTGGGGTGGTGCAGGGGCGTGGCCTACTTTGAAGCTGTTCTTGAGGGCATTCTGTAAGACCTGAGAGATCCAAATGACATGTAACACCTGACAAATGATTAATTGGAGAGAAAATTAGTCATTTTGTGTATTCCATGTTGGGCATAAACACTATGTTAAAATTTTTTGAAATTATATGCAAAATAGGCAATTTAGTACCTTGAGTCAAAGAGTATGGATAATGACGTAGTTATCTACGCAAGGATTCTGACATTCTGGGATGTCTTTTCTTTATCCTAATCTATAAAAAATTAATCCCTCTAAGAATTTTATTTGTGTAAAAGAGGCAGAATGAAATGGATTTCCTTGAAAAAGTATAATCTCTTAGGGCAAAAGTCATTATGGTTTTGGTGTCTGGGAAAGCGAGGCATCACTCAAACGAGGCATCATATCATTAATGTATATAGTGTAATTTATATTACCCTAAAAAGTGCTGAGAGAAACATGAATGGAGGAAGTTCCTTGAGCATTATTAATCTGGCAAGGAAAGTGAACGTGGCAAACAAACTGAACTGCACAGAAGTGACAACTACAGGGTTAAAACCCAATGAGCACCTGCTGAGAGAGAAATTGGGGGAGTCTCAGGTGCTTAGATGGAGGGGTCAAAAGGTATCTGCTTTTAATTCGACTGGTGCCCTTACCTCAGGCAGCCATCTTCAACGTGCTTCTACCTGGGCATACCTGCTGTGTCACACTCAAACTCAGGTAAGATGACCCCAGACCCTTCATCCCACACAATAATTTTAAAATGAGTAAAAGGGGAAAAAAGAACTTTTCAGTGAATTGAAACTTTCTTACGTCAGAGCCATGTCTCACTGCTGGCCCTAGACGGTCCCTGATAAACTATGATAAGAGTATTTCTCAGCCATATCACTAACGGGTCTGCTCGTACTTTTTGCTTTAATTTAAAACCGAAGGAGAGAAAAGTGATTTCAAAGGCACCTGCAATCTGACATGTAGGAGCAGAACTGAAAGTATTTTTTTTCAAAAGTGGATTAATTAGCATTATCAGAAAAACAAAGGGAACAAAGCCACCGTAAGTAGAGCATTAATCATATTGCTCATAATTAGTGCCACCATAGAAATACAAGACAAAACAAAGAAGTTGGAAATAGTTCTGAAACTAGTCATATTTGGTAGGTATCACTAGCTAAGAAATAGATACACTTGAATGTGCAGTGAGGGCGAGAGCAAAATAGAATCTCAAAAATCACAGAAAGTTGAAAGACTCAACTGCGTAAATCCTGACCCCCAGAGAAACTGATATATTTATAGTGTTTAAGACTTACAGCAAAAAATTAGACAGGGAGGGCAGGGACAGGGAGAGAATAGGAAAAAATCAGAGGAACAGGGTGTTTTTCCGTTTTAAGAGAGCAAGCTTATGCTGTTCTAACAAAGCTAATGCTGGGTCTAGCCAAACCTCAAATGTGCAAGATTGTCTTGAAACGCAGACATCGTGAGATTTGTCTTTGCTTTAAAAATGTTATTGGATAATGCTGGGGAATTAAACACTTCCCTCGGAGTGATAAAACATGAAATGAATTAGAACCTTTAAAGAATGGAATGAGTTACTCACTTTTCTATGGGTCAAGTTTTCTTGCCCAGAAAATTAAAATTAGCAGAAGAAACATTTGACCTGAGTGTTTCCTTCTTGAAGATGGCTTAGTAGGACCTATGGGATCGAGGACTTTGCTTCTCCTATTAAAATAAAGCACTGACTACAGGCATTGTTGCATCTGGAAGTGGTGACAGGGAAGTGGGGGGTGATTTTCACCTCAGCCCACAGAACGGGAGAGATAGGAAGGAAAGCACCTCTTACAAGTGAAATGGAAAGGAGGTATTTCCGGGGGCATCCTTTCCTATACTTCTCCTGAATTTTTCATTATTTTTCAAGATTCATTAAATACCTTTCTCAGTCTCTGCACCTTTCGTTTTTCAACACTTCCATCTCTCATTCTCATTGGCCTTCCTTCCCCAGATTACCTGTCGGGTTATTGCCTTCTAGTCTCAGTTATTATGCTAAGTTCCCGCTTCACAACCCTTTTCTACTTTCACGTTTTACTTTCCTGCCTTTAGCGTCTGAGTCTGAACGGTAGTTGCCACCCAACTCCTTCTTCTCACTTTGATTGAATTATTTTTCATATCAATGCACTTTGATTTCCCTGTTTATATGATGATAAAGACACTTTCATTATCTTTAGTGGCCTCAATTTTTTAGATAAAAGATAATATATTGAGCAAAATTCATTTTTACTTATTTTGGATAATTAAATAGCTAATATTTTATTTTAATTCTCTTTGCAACATTAAGTAAGATTTTAAAATAGATCTTCACATAAGTTCATGTGTAAACCATAAATATGACACCAGACATCTAGAAATTATAGAGGAAAAGGCTGATGATTTTGATACCTAAAAATAATAAATTCTCCCATAGAAAAATAGCTAAAATATAACAATATGTTGGGAAGAAGTTTATGCAATATATATGACAGAAAGGGACCGATTTGATAAATACACAAACAATCTGTGTTATTTTGGACTGTGCTGACAAAATATCGTAGACTGGATGTCTTGTAAATAAAAGAAATTTAATTTTTACAGTTTTGGAGGCCAGAGGCCAAGACAGATCTGATACCCCACTGAGGGCCCACTTCTGGGCTGACAGATGGCCATCTTCGGGTGGCCGAGGCAACAGGGGTCTCTGAGATGTCTTTTGCAAGGGCACAAATTCCTTCTTTACTATCCTTTCGTAAAGGATCTGCCCTACTGAACAAATCACTTCCCCAAAGTGCCACCTCCAAATCCACTACACTGGCGATTAGATTTCAGCATATGACTTGGAGAGAGACGTCAACTTTCCTTCTGTGTCATAACTATTATAATGTTAATGAGAAAAAGACAAATCACTCAATGGAAAATAAACAAAGTGGGGAATTATGTTTTATTTGGGGCAAATAAAACATACATGACCAGTAAAGAAGTTAAAAAAGGGTTCACCATCGCTCATTATTAGAGAACTACAAATCAAAGCAATAATGCACCACTTTTCACCTATCAGGGAAGATTTCAGAAATTCCACAATGGCTGTTGTGGCTGATGTGGAGAGATGCAGGCTCCTCCGCACACACATTCCGCGGATATTTATTAAGTTCTACTTTGCATCTCTGGTGATGGAATTGCAAATGGTTGTGATCTTTAAAGAGGGCAATTTAGAAATACCTAGCAGAATTTAAAATTCACACATCTTTCAGTAGCTATGCTTCTATGAATTTGTATTAACAAAGATGTATCCAAAATGAATTTATTGTTGTAATGCTTAAACTGCAAAAATTGAAGGCAATCTAAATATTCTGTAATAGGAGAGACTAGGTAAACATACCACAGCCTTTTTATACATATCAGACATGAATGAGGTATATTGTATAACATCATACAAGCAACAAAAGGAATATGATGGCTCTGTATAAAGGAATGCAAAAAGCTAAGTAAGATAAATTAAGTAACAAGAAAGCACACAGATAGAGAGGGTAAAGCTATACATTTATATGATTCCACTTTGTAAAAATGAGAATATATTTATATCTATAAGCATGTTTATACCTTAAACATTTCTGTAAGGACATGGAAGAAACGATTACCTTTTGTTATCCCTGGAAAATGATAACAAAGTTTAAGGAGAAAAAGGGATTTCACTTTTTTACATTGTATTCTTCTGTCCTATTGAATTTTTGTTTTCATAAGAAAGATATGCATTGTTATTATTTTAAAACTACTTTAAATAATGTGCCATAAACATAAACTTTTTTCCTTTACAAAAATTCATTTCAAAAGGAAATAAGAAAATACTTATTTTCTAAAGAAAGAAAATCCAATGAATAAAGCCAGAGAACATTTTTCCATAATTTGACTTTATGTTTTATATGTAGGCATGGATACTATGGAAAAATTAAAACAGACTGCAAATGGATATTCATTCAAGTTTGCCTGAGGACAGCCTTTCAGTATATACATTTGAATTTTTGAAATCGGGATCAAAGCTAATTGCCATAATCCTTTCAGACAAGGCTAGGAAAAGAACAGTAGATCCCTAGTCTTAGAAAAGCTGAGCAATATGGATTTTTCACTGTTCTTTATAATGCACCTTACAATTTTAACAACAAAGAACATATATGAAGATTGCTATAAGTGAGCCCCAAAGGTTGCCTAATATTAAACCAAGGGTGGGTGATTTCTATACCCTCAGGACCCGCCAGGGGCAGCTAGAAAGAACACAGGCTGTGGGTACAGGCCTGGGTTCCATTGCAGCTGGGCTTCCTAAAGCCAAGCACTTCATGTCTCTGAGCTGTTTTTAGAATCTGTAAAACAAATATAATAAGACCCACTGCAGGAGCTATATTTGGGGGCTAGAGTTTGATCCAGGAAGAAAGCATGACACTGTGTAGAGGATACACTTTGGAGTCAGTTCTGATTTTTAATGTTCATTTTACCACTTGAACTTGGGTAAGTTAAATTCACATTTTTCTGGGCTTCAGTTTTCTCATTTGAAAATTACATGTAGCAATATGCATATTTTTTATGCAAGGTAGTTTTCAAAGATTTAAGAAGTAAGTGTTGTAAAACATTGAACATATCCTGGTACCAAACTAATAGTAAGTAATGTTAGTTTCCAATTCACACGAAGTATCATAAAAAAGAATGCTAATGTGGCTAGCCAGGTGAGAGAAGGGAGTCTTTTCTTTTAACTCCTTAGTCTACCAAGAAGGTAAAGAAGGGAAGAAAGAAAGGAGCTGTGATTTGTAAAGATTTCTGTCTAGAGATAGAATTTCTCAAAACTTCAACTTCTTAAAACAAATTATCAGGATCCAGATTTATGCTTCTGCCTGAAAAGAACCCAAACCAGATAAAATATATTTTAAGAAAACATTTTTAAGACACAGTGCCCAGGCAAGGAAGGATGGCGACCCTGTGGGATGGCATAGAGATGGCAGGTGCCCTGCACTGGTGGTCTGAAAGCTGTGTTCCCTCTAAAGTGGGTATGTTGGAACCTAAGTGGAGGGGGTGGAATCAGAAGGCATGGCCTTCAGGAGGTGATTAGGTTATGAGGGTGGAGTCCTCAGGACTGAGGTTAGTTCCCTTATAAAAGAAGCCAAAGGAAACTCGTTCACCCTTCTACCCTGTGAGGACACAGCTAGAAGGACTCTGCCCTGACTGACAACACATCTGCTGATGTTTTGAGCTCCATCTTCCCTGCCTCCACAGGGGTAAGCAATGCATTCTATCATTGATAAATTGCCTCATCTCAGGCATTTTGTCATAGCAGCTTGAGTGGACCAAGAAACCTACTGTCCCCTCTTACTGTCTCTCAGCTGTGGCGTAGGGAGAGAGGGTCCAGCTGCAGGACAGCGCACTCCTGAGTTGAGGAAGCAGTGCTGAGGGTCTGGCGAGGTTAAGGTGGTGAGAACCCACAGGATGTATACCAGAGTGGAGACTTCTGCAGAGAACCTGCCTCAAATACTCAGCAGTGCACTCATCAGGGCACGCATGTGGGGACGCTACCAGAGGCCTGGGAAACAGCAACCAGACAGGATTAGAAGTAACAGTGTCCTGCACTCACACAGATCTGGTGTTTGTGTTGGATTCTATCACTGTTAGTGCCTGTTCCACCAGCCAGACTGAACTGGGCAGAGTACACTGTCTTTATGATCGTTCGGTTTTCCGTTTGAACATGTATAATGGAATAAAGGATTTTTCCATGTAAATCTACCTTTGTAAGTTGATCGTATATTGACAAATAAATACTACAGCCTCATGTTTTCCAAGGGTAAGTGCAGATTTGTAAGTTCTCTCTCTCCCTTCCTTTCTCCCTCTCTCCTTTCCTTCCATCCTTTCTTCTTTTTTTCTGTTTCTTGGATTCCTAAAACCATAATGGCATTGTACGAAGGCAAACAAACTCTAGAACTAAAGAGGGATGGCAGAGCCGGACTTGGAAATAAACGTTACCAACTTTCATTGCAAAGGTCAGGGGTCAGGAACTGCCCCCTTATTTAAACCGCTGCTTTATTTGCCCTGAACGCTCCCCCCCCCCCCCCCCGCCACCCCACTGCAGGCGAGAAAACAGAATCAGAACGGGAAGATAGTGAAGTAGAAGGAAAGTTTTTAAGATAAACTTGTTCATATGAAAAATAAACTCATTCCGGGAGGCTGCCTTTGCTTCTTCCCATCTCCTATCTGACTCCCCGCCCTCTCTGAAGACTTCCTATTTCTTTTAAGGAAAAATATGCCTCACTGCTTGTTTCAGATCTTGGAACCCGCAGGAAACTCTCAAGCTTCAACTCATTAAAGACGCAGTTACAGATAAAGTGGGGTGAATCATCCCTCTGCCCAGCATTGCTCATGAACAGCTGGGAAAAGCTGCCCCAGAGCTTTCCCCGGGACTGCAGAGCCTCCTACAAGGGTGGAGGAGATTTCATTTACTTTTAAGATCCAAAGGCTTGCAGGGAAGTCAACCAGCTACATCTGAACACTGAAAATTCCTAAAAATGGGTGCAGACTGCCTTCCAAATGGGGCGGGATGCTTAGTATGTTTACTATAATAAAACCAACCATGTAGTTGTTGGTGGTGGTGGGGTTAATATTTGTTTATTTATTTATAAAGTCTCACTCTGTCGCCCTGGGTTTAGTGCTGTGGCATCATGGCTCACAGCAAACCCAAACTCCTGGGCTCAAGAGAACTTCCTGCCTCAGCCTCCCAAGTAGGTAATACCACCATAATACCCGCTAGTTTTTCCATTTTTAGTTGAAACAAGGTATTGCTCTTTCTCAGGCTAGCATTTTTTTTTTTTTTAAAGTGTAGCTCGGTTCTCACTCATTGAGTGTTTTAGACTAATTGAAAGATTGAAGCAGCCTCAGTCTTATAAGACGTCCAGACTATTGCACAAAAAGAATTTTGCAATTAAGGGTTGTGAGTGACTCCTCTCTTCTTATCTCATGCGAATTATTATTATTATTATTATTATTATTATGATTATGATTATTATTTGCACTGGAGAAGTGTTTCACGTAGAATGAACGACATGGCACGCAGTATGGAGCTGTTCAGTGAGCCCTCGCTGGCCTGTGAGTGGGGTCCCGGTTCTGACCCTGCATCATGTAACATTTAGGGAGTTGTACCCCTCGCTGAACCTCAGTGTGGGGTAAAATGGGTGGGAAGGGGCTTAGGCACTATTACGTCCAATGTCAGCATCGTAGTAAAATGGGAGCATTTATATCACTATGCTTCAAAAAGACATTTTATCCTGTCATTTTTATGTACTTCCTTACCAAGGAGTGGGAAGAAAATGTGAACAGAATTTTGGACAAACATGAATGTCTGAATTTGGAATGGGACTGATTTCACCTCTGCAATTTGGCACTGATCTTTCAGATCCAAATAGAAGAAGATTGGCTACAGGGACACAGCATTTGGAAGAATGCATGGACAACCTCAGAGTGGGGACGGTTCCTTTTTTTTATCAGCAGGAGCAGCCTGTATGCAAAATGCAGGATTCCAACCCCACCCTTCCGTGAGCAGTATTCCAAAGATTGTAGAGTCAGTTATTTAATTCTGTAGCATCGACAAGAATAATATTGGGCCTGTTTAAAACCCTGGATAAATTTACAGTTTCTTCGGTGTGTCACCTTTTGTGTCCTAACCCTGCCGCTGAAGTTGCCACCTAGTTTTATCTTATCTCCCTCCATCTTCCCTTTCCTCCCCTTATCTCCTCTGAAGTCATTACACGAATATTAAGACACCTTGGTAACAAAGGGCTTTTGTTCTCAATAGGACCTTTCTAAGTCTTTGTTCCCCCTCCTCCCTGACATAAAATATGTACTTTGGTTCTCTTTTCTTTATTAGTTAAGGATTTAGATGGAAGCTTAAAAAAGAAACCAAAGAAATAGTTTGTTGAACATGGACAGATACACACATGCATATGCACCCAGCCCAAACCAATTCGAAAAGCATGCCCCTGTGATTAGTGTGGAGGGCCAGGGGGACCAGGGCCTTTTGTTTGAGCAGGTGCATGGGAGCAAAGAGACATCAGACATCGTGTGAAGATCTGGCTTCAGTCATCACTTGTTGTTGAGTTCCGGGAGCAAAGATGTTGCAAATAATGCAGAGAAAATCCTTCCAAGAGATGCGGGCCCAGAAACGAATCCAAGCAAGTCTGATTTGTTTCTCTGTAGTTTTATAAGGGCAGATTTCTTTGGTATTTAATTAGTGAATGAGTGGAATCTGTGCATTGACTTTTAAGAAGAAAACATTTCACTTTTTAGTCCTTAAAGTATCTCAAACAGTCCAGGAAGGATAGCTAACTGTTCAGGGCACTTTCTCTCTGCGATCACAACAGCCTGGATGGCGTTTCTGGAATCACAGGGCCCTCAAACTAAGCATGACATCAGCACCAGTCTTCTATTTGCAAATATGAGTGAGAGTTGAAATAGATGAGGAAGACATAGTCATTCCAGGTCCTTGTTGGTGATTATCCACCTCTTAGGTATGCAGTAGGCAGGTATCTTCACTGGCAGAGGGTGCCCTTCCAGCACTGCTAGAGGTCATATTAATGAAGTCTATTGGAGGCTACTTGTGACTGCTCAGTCCCTGTGCTCACAGCAGGGAAGAATGGAGGGAAGGAAGGAGGGAATGGAGACTAACACATATTAAACACCTGCTATGTGCCAGGCATGGCTCTGGGTGCTGGCGGGCCACTGACTGTCTGGGAGGGGGCGGGGGGACCGAAGGGAAGTAGAGATGACGGGGCCTGTGGGCAAAACCAAGTTTCTGGTTTCTAGTTTCTTGTCTGGGAGCAGCTCGTTTCCCCTTGCACTTTTTCTTTCCCCCTCTTTCCCTTCTTCCTCTGGAGCTAGCTCACCACATCCCTCTCAGGCTCTGCCTTGACTGACCCTAATAGAAGATGAGGATGAGAAGCTGAGAAGCCGAGGAAGGACCTCAGGGCCTCTGACAAATGAAGACGTGCTTTGGGCCGCTAGGTCTGCCCCTGGCAGGCCATGGGAAATTGTTGCAATTTATTTTATTTTATTTTTTCTAAACTTAGCATAGTCATTAAAAGTGCAGGGTCTACAGCCAGCCCACCTGGGTTTAGATCAGACTGCCACATATCAGCTGTGTGACTTCAAGAAGCTTGAGCTCTTTGTGCCTTGTTTCCCTAGGTAAGAAACAGAGCTGATAACGCCTCCCTCCTGGAGTTTTTGCCAGTCGAGGAGGCACCATGTGTGAACGGGCAGTGAACGCTCATTGTCTGTCCCTTGTCTGTCCCCTGACCTTACACAGTATCCCCAGGTTGCAGGTTATCAACAGTGAATCTCGGGAAAATCATCTAGAGCACCTGTTTTTTTCTTAAATGCTACTTTCTCAGCCACGAGGTGTGGGAGATTTATTTTCCCTTCTCATTATTACTTGGCACAGTTGGTTCTCTCCTGAATTGTAAAGAAATCATTCTGTAGAGTAACAGTTTCTTGAGTTTATAGACCAGTTTTCTGAGTCCCTCTGGCTCCTTAGGTCAGGTGAACCACATCGGAGCCTCAGCTGGTGGCGCGTGGTGACTGTGGCTACATTTCTACTGTCTCCGTTCCATGCGAGGGGAGCACGACTCACAGAAGGCACGGAAGGAAGGCCCACGGTTTCACAGGGCCCGGGGGATGCGCGGATCCTTAGACTCTGGCTCTGTCCCCACCCAACGTGTCAGCTGCCCACACATGCACTTCCTGAAGCCCTACGTTCTGAAACAGTGCCCATGACGACTGATGTCTGTCCTATTCTGTGAAGCCCTTGGGCGTGGCAGTGATGATGCCACACACATATCAAGTGGAGGGGGAAAGAGCATCCAGAAGGCAATTTCAAGCAACAAAATGGAACGTGAAAATTCAGTGATACCTAATTCTCATTGTGCCGGCCTCATATAAATATGTCAGTGGAATTTTGTCAAAATGTTCTTAATTATTATAAATTGCCATTGCAGTTTAAAGACCAAAATTTCCATGAGGGTTCTGGGAAAGGCCTGCCCATCCAGAGCAGTGTTCCTTGCCTGACACCATTTCCTGGAACCCAAGCATTTAGAAGCTTTTGGGACACTCCTGACATGGCTTGAAATTGACAGTAACCTGCCTTTGTACAGAAATGACACATGGTGAAATCTAGAATTATAGGATGTTAGTCTTCAAAGAGATGTTAGCAGCAATATAGTTTGGTGACCTCCGTATTCTGCTCCCCTATTTTACAGATAAGGAAACTGAGTCTCAGAGATTATGTATTCAAGTTTTAGTCAATTTAAGTTCATGTATTTAGTTTCAGTTATTAGTTTAATTAACAATTATTACTCTGTAATTAGGTTACCAGATTTCAAACCCACTGATCTTTCCATTTCACTATACTAAATTTAGGAAACCAAGTAAACTCAAAAGACCATGTACGGGATGTCGCTAGCAGCAGCCTCACTTAGGAAAATTCATCTCCATGTCATAATTTATTTTCCAAGTAATACTTGGTTTTGTTTATAGCTCCAGCTTGGGTCCGTATGAAAATTTAAAAAGTACTCCTCGCACTCTGGAACCGACATGTCCGAGGTAGAGGGGTTTGGGGATGACATCATACTTCATGCTTCTCCCTGCCTGCACCTCCCCAAACCTCATCCCAGGGAAAGGAATTGCCTTCCCTCTCCGTTTACCCCCTTCCCTTCCCTCTGGCCTATTGGAAAGCTGTTACTAACATCCACACCAATATACAGGCCTTATTTTCACATTTCATCCAAGCATTTTCTCTGAGAAGTCTATTTTCATTCATCTACCATAGGCTATTTTTTTAGAGGACTTCTTTTAAAAATTTTTTTAAATCCTGTCCTTTGCCTCTGAGAAAAATCAACTTTCAAATTTAATTTTAAAAACTAATCAGTGCTAATATGAAGCCAGTGGATGAATAATACAAGCTCACACAAGAGAAAAACTCAATTCAGTTCAAGTTGGAGGGAGGGAGGGAGGAGGGTATATGACACACCTCTTGGGTGCAGGACACAACTATGACAGGGACTTTACCTAACAAACACAAGGGTTGTAACCCAATCACCTGTACCCTCATTAATCTGAAATTAAAAAATAAATTTAAAAAATCAGTGCTGGCTCAGTGCCCATAACTCAGCAGCTAGGGTGCCAGCCACATACTCTGGGGCTGGCAGGTTCAAATCCAGCCCGGACCTGCCAAACAACAATGACAAGTATAACCAAAAAATAGCCAGGCATTGTGGTGGGCGCTGACAACTATAACCAAAAAATAGCCGGGCGTTGTGGTGGCAGGCACCGATAGTCCCAGCTACTTGGGAGGCTGAGGCAAGAGAATCGCTTAAGCCCAAGAGTTTGAGGTTGCTGTGAGCTGTGATGCCATGGCACTATACTGAGGGCGATATAGTGAGATTCTGTCGCAAAAAATAATAATCAGTGCTGGACAAATAAGGAGCCGTCAAAGGGAAATGGTGGCCACATGTCACACATTCTACTGTGACCATCTTCCTGAAATCCTCCCTGACTCTGCTCACCTAATTTACACTGTGGCATCCATGTACTCACGTTTTCATATTCATGTGTGTATGTGTTTTTATTAACATCTTCACTCTGCCAACACAGGTTAAAGGAAAGAATTATATGCTTATTTTTTCCAATTGGAATGTTGCTTTAACTATTTTTTGCACCCCATTTTTCATGTGAGTGCTACCTTCCCTTTGATAACAGATCATTCTCCTGTTTTCATATCTCATTGCCAAAAGGGAATTGCTGGTTATCTCTGATTACAGGCAATTCGAACTTTAAGTAAGCCTGTCTTTATCAACTACTGTTTTAGCAGCTGATTAATTAGTGCTGTGGAGATCCAGGAGCAGCCTTTATCTGAAGAGCAGTTCAACCATTAGCAAAGGAAACTTCCTCGTGCACCAGCAGCTCAGATAACAAGGTAAGATAATAGTTCACAATCCTTTGGCTAATGCAAACAGGAGCACTCCCTCTTATCCCAACACTGGGCCAGAAAGAAATGCTTGGCCAAATTCTCAAAATACCATGATCTTCAGTGGCAGAAACTCTGGTCATTTTGTGAACGGCTTTTTACATACAATAGCGCCTTGAGATTATACAGGACAGGCATTTGGAAGTGCAAGTGATATTGGCTAGGTACTGGCTGTTCACAGGAGATCAAGCCCCGGCAAGATGCAGCATTGAGTTGGGTTTATCTTATCAGTTAAGAGTTAATATGTGGGCCTGCAGCCAGTCTGCTTGTTAGAGATGGGCTCTTGGAAAAGCTCCTTACTGTCCCTTTAACTTATTTGCCCTCTCTGCAAAGTGGGGCTGATCAGAGTACCTACCTGCTGGCATTGTTATGAGAATTAAGTGAGCCAGAGCTTCTAGTGTTCTTAGAATTGTCTGATGCATGGGAAGTGCTCAACAAAAGTTGATGTCATTACTAAGGAAAGATGCAAGGAATTTAGGCTCTTCAAATTCTAGTGGAATTAACTAGAGGTAATTAAATATAAATAGACAAGATGTGGGGCTATGACACAGACTTTTGCAGCAATCACCCACTAGCACTGTTATGATTTCTGCCAGCAGCAATAGTCTAATCATCACATTAAGAGTTAACTTTATGGGGCGGCACCTGTGGCTCAAAGGAGTAGAGCACCAGCCCCATATGCCAGAGGTGGTGGGTTCAAACCCGGCCCTGGCCAAAAACTGCCAAAAAAAAGAGTTAACTTTATTCTAAGCACTGTATGTATATTAATACATTTGACCTTTACAATCTATGAGAAGCCCAGAGAACTGAAATGATGACCTGCCCAAGGTTACACGGAGCTTGTAATGGTGAATAAGATTTGACCCCAAGCAGTCTGGCCACAGAGCACCTGCTCTCACTCACTTCTGGAATCACACCATTATTGTCACTCCAGACTGAGCGTGCCAGGTGCTACCCTGCGCTCAGAGGTGATGTGACTTAGCTGAGACCAAAGACTAAGGTTGAGCCAAAATTCAAAGGTAGGTCTTCCCTGACTCCTTCCCTTACTCCTCCCCTAAGGGTGGAGATTTGGGGATTAAGGGGAGAAAAACAACCCTCAGGGACCCAGGAATGTGGGTGTGGACCTTTGACTTTCTACCCCTTGGGATTCCTTCAAAGTCTCTGGCCCTTGTCCTGAATCATTATTTCCCTTGCTGGGGAAGGAAGGGCTGAGTTGAATTTGCTGCAGGGAGGAACTGTGACTCCTGTGACATTCTCCCCAGATATATTAAATGGAGAAGCATGTATGTCAGAAATCTGATTTGTTTACCCAATTGCCTTTATTGTACTGAGTGGGGTTTTTTTTCCCCCTTTTTAGCAAAAGAGGCTAACTCATCTAGCTTTAAAACAATACTTTTCAAAGTCTGAGTAAACAGTCTCAGTCACCTGGAGAGAACGGAAGTGGGTTTACTAAGACCATCTTAGAGCTGACCCGCCTGGTGCTGACCTATTGGGACACCTCTCCCACCTCTGACAGTTCAGGAGCACAGTGGGGGCCTTGCTTCATTCACTTTTGCACCCCAGCTTCCAACATGAGCTACCACAGAGCAGGAAGCATGGAGCATGGTCCCAAGCAGGAGGCCAGTACAGGGAAGGAGGTGTTATTAAAATGAATCAGTACATAATACCCATGAGAGCTGCCTAAAAGAAATTATTACTCTGAAGAGACAAAATGTGACTTTATACTTTTAACAACTGCAAACAACTCAGAATATTTCAAGGCTGAAATGGGGAAAAGCCCAAGGCAGCCTTTTCAGAGAAGTAGAATAAGCCAACAACAAGAGTTTCATCACATTTAAGAAGAGGCTGTACCCACTGGAGCTTGAGATCGCTTTTTCTCCTTTTATGTGACGTGGTCTGTAGAAGCCTAGCAATGCTTTTTTGTTTAGCAATGCTTTGCTGAATATGAAAACGGTAATTAATTTTGTCTCTAAGACGTCAAGTCAAGTTGTTTCGGGAAAGCACAGACTGTAAACCTGGCCTCCTTAACTCCTCTATGTCTCCCTTGGAAATCCTAAACCACTTTTCCTGCTAAATTTCTCAAAAGACCCACCTTTGGTCACCTGGTGGTAGATGCATCAAAGGAACTAATTGACCCCCTCAGGACATATTCCCCAGCTTCAATCCTTCAACTGTGAAGGAAATGTCACATCAATTATGGAGGGAAGTTGGCAGGCTTGGAATTAGGACTGGGCTACAGGAGTTGAGGAAGTGTTCAGCTATTGAGTAAACATTTATGGAGCACCAATATGGACAAGGCCCTGGGGGATACACGGATGAGTCTCACGTGCCCTCTCCACTGAGGGATATCCAGTTACAGGATAAATAACAAGAAAGTCGAGAGTATTAAATGCTGTAAAAGATGTACAGGTGAAATGCTAGGAACACGAAGCAGGTGAACCCTCCAGGTATGACTGCACCATCATTAACACTTTCTTTACGGGACTTTTCCTAAGAGTGGAGACAGAAAATATCACCAGATGGAAATGTTTTCTGAGAAACATCAAGAAGAAATAATTGACTGGTGAAAGCAGATGTATATGCAAAAGACGTTTGTATTAGCATTGTTTGTAAGTACAAAAAAAAAGAGGAAACTTTTCAAAGAGGATTTCTTTGATGAGTTATTATGCAGCTATTTAAAATTAAATAGAATAATATTTAACAAAGGGGGAACTCATGATATATTGCTAAGATTAAAAGAAAGTCATACTTAAAAACAACTGCCTACATAACGTGTAGTAGTATATAATAAATAATTTTTATTTCAAAGTATTAAGGGAGTAGGAATGTTTTTGGTACATGGATACCTTTTATCATGCTTAAGTTGGGGCTTTTAATGCACCCATCACCTGAGTATCTGAAAGTAGATATATCAAAAGGCCAAATTAGTGGGAGTTATCATGGAGTGATAGAATGATGATTGCTTTTTTATGTAACTGTGATTCCCTGTTTTTCTTGGTTTCTAGAGTAGCATGGATGATTTTTGTGGTAGTATTAAAAATACATATGTTTCCATAAAGGATTGAATTCTCAGTGCCCAGAGACCTGGGTCAGGCCTAGCATTTGAGGGATGAGTTCCATCTGTTCTTGAGACAACTTCTTCCTCTGGATTATCTTGCTCTCTTGGCTACGACTGTGAAACCAGACTCAGCCCTGTGGTGTTGGTTCTGCCCCCACGTAACTCGAGTTTTTACAAGTGGAGGTTTCTTATTTGGTTTCTCATGGGAATTTTGCCTCTTCATTCTCTCCAAATATTTGTGTGTTTACATCATAAGTTGCCTATCGTGTTTCTCCAGGGGATCCGCCTTGGGGATAATCAAGGGTGTGGATGGGGATGTCCATGCACCAGACTCCCCGTCAGTGAAGCTGCTCCCAGGATGCTGGGCCCCTGGGCCCCTCCCGTGAGTTGCAGTCCCAGGCAGCGCGGGCCCTTGGCAGGTGCAGCAGTGATGACCTGCTTCCCTCCCATGGCACTTCCCTCTGTCTCTTCCCATGCCGCTATGATTTGCCCTGCCTTCCCACCATTGTCTCTGCTGCTCTGGCCAAAGCTCTAGCCACAGGGGTCCTCAGAACTGTCAAGAAGTGGGTCGCTCATGCCTGTGCTTCTAGCATCCAAGGATGAGACCCCATCTCTACTAAAAATAGAAAACTTAGCCGGGCATTGTGGTAGCACCTGTCGTCCCAGCTACTTGGGAGGCTGAGGCATGATGGCTTGAGTCCAGGAGTTTGAGGTTGCTGGGAACTAAGATGATGCCCCTGTGCTCTAGCACAGGGTGACAGAGGGAGACTTTGTCTCAAAAAATTAAAAATAAATAAATAAATAATACGTTTGAGTGCCCACAGCTCAATGAGTAAGGCACCGGCCACATATATGGAGGCTGGTGGGTTTGAGCCCATCCTGGCCCTGCTAAAGAACAATGATAATTGCTACCAAAAAAATAGCCAGGCGTTCTGGGAGCACCTGTAGTCCCAGCTACTCGGGAGGATGAGGCAAGAGGGTCACTGAAGCCCAAGAGTTTGAGGTTTCTGTGAGCTGTGATGCCACGCACTCTACCAAGGGTGACATAGTGAGACTCTGTCCCCACAAAATAAATAAATAAATAAATAATTAGAAATAAAAAAAGAAATGGGGTCTTAGATATTCTATCCTTTTTAGCCAACTTTAATACTTTGTAGGCCTGGTTGAACCCAAAACCTCTGCAACACAGGGCCCCATACTCAGAAAGGCCCCACTCTGGGCTTACTGCTCTGCTGCCTTCAAGCGCTTAATAAATGCAAGGGACCCTGCATTTTCCAATTCACGCTGGGTTATGCAAATTATGTAGCTACAATGGTTTGGTCTCCAGCTGGAGGTTTGTTCAGAGAGTCAGAGTAGAAAGAGCATGAGGTTTGAAATCAGGCAGTCCTAAGTGTGACACCCAGCTCTGCCACCTAGCTGTGTGATCCTGGGCAAATCGCTTGACCTCTCTGAGTCTCGATTTCTTCATCTGTGAAATGTAAAGAGACACCCTTACTTCATAGAGCTGATGTTAGAGATATGTAAAGTTACTAAACATACTAGACAATGAATAGTACTATTTATTATTATCAAATAATTAAAGCTGTAAAACATCTCTTACCCACAGGTAACCTTACTCTTTTTTACCATTCATTTGATTAAAGAAATTTAAATTTTTCTAACGTCCAGCTATGTGGTATCCAGGTCACCATCCACTATAATCTCACACCAACCTTGAATGGAAAAATCCGGACTGAGCTCTCTGGACTCATGATGCCAGGGTGGTCTTTCTCTCCCCAGGAGTGTCAACGGGGGGTTGCTAAGATGTCCCTGTTTTCTTCACTTTCTTCCCTAGTGGTGTAGGGAGTTCCTGCACAAACAGAGCTAGCGGGTGATCCTGATAATCTGGGTTTCCCGAAGTTAGGACTTAGGTTCAATTCCTTTCCTGCCTTGGCTCTAACTTGCTTCCAGGTCACACTTGATCTCAGACCTGCTTTCTGCTCCACTGCCCCTATCTATATCCCCAGGAGCAAGAGGAGTTCCTGGCATGGTAGTTTACATTTTAGTAGAATTTCATGTCATTTGTGCCACTTGAGCCTTAAAACCATACTAAGAAGGGTTCAGAGTGATGTCACTCTTTTCTCAGATGTGACAGTGGTAAGGTAAACTTATGCTAAGGCGACAGCACGTGAGCGGTGGAGGCCAGCCCAGGAGGAGTGCGGCCTTCATTCATTCATTCATTCCTCAGCTCACCGACTCTCTCCTGGGCTTCGTGCCGGGGAAACAGTGGTAACAATAGCACACACACCCACCTTCAGGCAGCTTATAACTATTTGAGCCCAAGAGATATTAAGCAAATAATCACAATCACAAATTTCAAATTTCTTCTGTGATTAGGGCTAGGAAGAAGACTCACACAGGGCCAGTTTCTGACTGGTCAGGGGGTCCCTCAAGCCGCTTCCATGACAGATGCAATTCTATGTATAGAGACATCCATTTGTCTGCTTGTGTATGTGATACTTTAGTAAACAAAGGATTTCTCTGAAAGCAAGATAATGATAGATGTAAACAAGCTTGGAGTCTGTGGTCATACTCTACACTAACGTCTGGCCAGGGCAATAGGCCATGTGTGGCAGAGTAGCCTGAGTCATGCAGGTTGAACGGGTAGGAGAGAACTGGAAACTATGGAGCTGTTTGAACCCCTGGAAGTCACGGAACCTGCACTCGGAATCTAGAGCGTCAGGCCTCACAGTGTGCCCGTGCCTGCCTGCTGGGGCACAGGAGGCAGTGCTGGGCACCCACGGGGGGAGCCCAGGGCCCTCCTCACTCACTACTGTTCTGGTCTTATTCTGACTTTCATTTCTCTTTGGATAAACATTTCTTTAGGCACATGCTGGCCTGGAGACCACGAGGGAAATGCAGCTGACAGTCTCTGGCCCCGAGGAGCTGATGGGAGTGAGACGGTGAGCAAACCCACAAATGAAAAGATCATTTCATAACGTGGCATGTCCCATTAGATAGAGACAGATTCTCCAGGAGAGAATAAAACAGCCACCAAAGAAAGGCTTTCTGTGGAAGAAGGGACATTTGAGCTGCGATGTGAAGAATAAGACAAAAGAGGACAAGTTTTCCAAGCAGAAGAAATAGCCTGTGGGGAGAGGTCTGAGAAAGTGATGAAGACAAAGAGAGACGCAGACAGAAGGGGTGCCTGAACTGGCAGTGAGCGGCGGCAGCCCACAGGAGCCTGATTCAGATGGCAGCCAGATCCTGAAACTCAAGGGCACAGGTGCCTTTTGGATATTTTTAAGTTTCTTTGGGTGTGTGCAATTTAACATATAGCACCATGGTACAATAATCAGAACATTTCCTATTCTTTGGTTTTGCTCCAATTTATATATTACGTGGCTTAAAAGATGTTAAAGGCCACTTTCTCCGATGGGGCCGGTCTTTTTGTCCCTCATACCAATTTCACGTTTTGTCTATGTGACACTGGCCTTTGAAGCAAGATTTCTACTTTCTCTCCCCACCTGCGGGGCAGAGGGGACAACTCACCATCCTTCCCCCATGGTCTGAAAGCCCCTATTCTGTTTTTCCCAAGTGATGGTTGCTTTCTCTGGGCCAAACGTGTATTCCTTTAATGTGGCCCTGAGAGGAATTTTATAATCTGAAGAATAAACAGATTGCTTGTCCGATTCTCTTTGTCTGTCCCATTGTGACCTACTAACATTTACACTGCTCTGCTGAAACGTGGCAAAGGGGCTGGCTGCCTCCATCAACTATTTCCACTGCAGAACGATGCGATTACACTGGCTTTCAGGCAAAGGGGGCACCCCCACCTCAAGGCCAAAACCAGCAAAAGACCGAGGGACTGAAGGCTCAGTCATTATTCACAACTTTGAATCATTTTAGAAGATTCCCTTGAAAGAAGGGATGCGCCAATAAGGCTTTTGTTTTTTTTTTTAAATAAAAACCTTCTTTTGTAAAGCCATTCCTTTTAGATTCATTTTTCCCTTATTGTATTTGAAGAGATGTTGAATATGTATTTGTAAGAATCCATGATTTTTAAATCACAAAAGCTATGGACATGGAGAAGTACTTCTTAGCGATAAAGCAAAGGTTTTAGAAAATTCGATGGCAGTATTGAGAGGTCATATAGCGCACTGCCCTGTCTCAGGGTCGTCCCCTTGTCCTTTAAAGTCTTCAGCCGTGGAGACCTTCAGTGGAGTCCATACATTTTCATACAGTGTTAATCATTAGGAAATTCTTCCTGGTGTGGAATTGGAATCCAGCTTCATTTTCTATCCACTGGCCACACTCAGCACAGGTAACACAAACACCTCCTCTACTCACATATGTTGGGGAAAGGACAGTGAACTCAATTTTTCTAGGCGTTTGGCTCCAATTAGTTATTTCATAGGTCCTTTTTTCCTAACTGACACTGAATTTCTTTATAATTAAAAAAACTCCACATTTTTCACCTTATAAACTAACGGCTTCAAACATTTTAATGTACACAATGTTTCCACAGCTTCTTATTCTGGGAAGGCAGGTTTCTTCCGCATGGTTTTAAGAAGAAAATTAACACTTGTGTGAATATGGTGAGTTTTCTTTCTCTTCATGATCGTATGTTGGAATTTTAGAAAAAATATTGTGACTTAATAGTGCATGCTGGAGGGAGTAGCAGCACCCATGATTTCTGCTCCTGGATGCCACCGTAGCTCTGCCCTTTGTGAAGGCCCCCAGCTCCTCCATCCCCAAGGAACCAGTGATTGCTAGTCCAAATAATTGCCAGGCTTAGCTGCCAGATTCATTCAGAAATTGCTGGTATTGTCCTCTGTAAAATGATACGTCTCTATGATCTCTCTCTCTTTTCAGCAAACCAGAATCCTGGCTATAATTTGATCTTCATTATGAAGAGAGAAGCTGAATTAGATAATAGAGAACCCGGAGAGTTTAAGTAACTGCTGATCAGCCTCACCGCTCCCCATCCGGCTCTGCTCCTCAGCGGATGGACTTGTTTGGGGCTCAAGTTAATTTGATAGGAACTGAGGAAAGAATATGTTCAGTCCAAGACCTGAGGCTAAGGTCATTCTCTCTCTTACCTCCCATCCCCGAAATCTACCCAAGTCTTAGATTTATGTCTTACAAAGGGAGGTGCCAAGACTGCTTCTTTGTAGAAGTAAGGCCCCTCTCCCACCTGCCTCCAGAAGCCTACAGGTAGCAATTTGCCACATCCTTTGCATCTGACAGAGGGCTAGGAATTAGGGGAGGTGTTTTGCTCTCCTGTCACTTGTCTGCTCACAGTATAATTATCTGAGTTCCTAAGTGCTGCAGTGATATATGAAGAAATCCAGAGAAGAAATACAATATGTCTTCATTGTCTTTCATCATTAGCCCTCGATTAAATATTTCTTACCTTGGGCTAAGGTAGCATGCGGTGCAACAAGCTGTGGGCTGCACGCCAGGAGAGGTGAGTACTCAGACATCCCTCCTCCATACCGATCAGCTGTGTGTCTTTAGTCAAGTCAACTAACGTCTCTGAATCTTGGCGTTTTCGTCTAAAAACAAAGAGATGGAATTATTTTTGAAATTTCTCCTGAGACTGAATAATTTTATTCTGTGACTATAATTTTTATTCACAATCATGATGGGAAACATACTCTAAATACCATGTGAAAGTTGCTAAAAACAGTTAGCCTATCTGTTGATAATCTGAAGAGGTTTCTTTCATAAGGTAATTTCTAATTTTGCCTGTGCATCCGAAACTGCTGAAAGTGTGAGGCAGACAGCAAGAATTCAAACAAGAATTCATATGTAAATATGGTACTTTTGGTATTTTTAATTTGGAATCACCTCCTAGGAAATATTTTGAACCAACCCATGTGTTTCACAGTTTTTTGTTTTTTGGGGTTTTTTTGAGACAGAGCCTCAAGCTGTCCCCCTGGGTAGAGTGCTGTGGCATCACAGCTCACAGCAACCTCCAACTCCTGGGCTCAAGCGCGTCTCCTGCCTCAGCCTCCCAAGTAGCTGGGACCACAGGCGCCCGCCACAATGCCTGGCTATTTTTTGGTTGCAGCCGTCACTGTTGTTTGGCGGGCCCAGACTGGATTCGAACCTGCCTGCTCAGGTGTATAGGGCTGGCTCCTTAGCTGCTTGAGCCAAAGGCGCTGAGCCGTGTTTCCTAGTTTTTACAGTTGAATTCTGGAACATGTGCTAACTTTTTGTACCTGTTTATCATATCCGGATATGCGTAAAAAGTAGCCAGACCAGATTCTACAGGCCACACCCCCCAAAACCTCATTGTGTGTCACACATCACATCCACCTTTGCAGAAAAGGGTCATATCTTAGGGATGGTTAAAGCTTAGTAGGTCATTTATTCCCCACACCTCTTTCCTTTCTACAGAGGATACAAGAAAAAAACAAAAACAAAAGTTCTACAATGAAATCCAGGTCCTACGTAATCATATCATTCTGTATTTGAATGGTGCTTTACAATTCTTTAAAGTATCTCCAAATACATTATTTTCTTAGCCCCTCCCATTGTCCTTGTTAAGTACAGAGTAAGGCAGTGTTACCTTCATTTTATAAGCAAAGAAACTGAAGTCGGAGGTGAAAACTTAAGAAGAAAAGGACTCGAGTCCCCAGGGTGCTGGGAGACCTTGTGCTGAAGCTGGAGAGCTGGCACACTGGATTTCCTTTGGAGCAGACGTGAACAGTTAGGGAACATTGTATTATCCTGCTTTTCCTAAAATGAACGTTGTAGAACAAATCTTAAAGGCAAGCACCTTGGGTCTCAGCTGACTTGTGTCTTTCTTATCATGTCAGACATACACAGTCACTCTGTTTAACAGAGTTTTGAAGAGGATTTTTTCTTATAATCCCGACTGTGCCTAAAAACCATAGCCTGTGGTATGCACGTAAGGAAATGTCATTCAAAGCTCTGAATGAGCTTCTAGAAATTCCATGAAGCCTGTTTGGCAGATTTTCTAGGCTGCTGACAGTGCCTAAAATCCCTGCATACTTCCTAAGAGAAGACTTTGTTGTATAAAATATGGCTTTAAATCACTCAAATGTGTAACAACTTTTTTGAGGATTGGGTGGTCTCTTTTCTCTTTGAATTCTGGATTGACAAATGAGTGACATCGTGCCACACGAGTGCAGGTTGGTTTAGAATCTCTTGCTTATAAGAGCCCTGGACTTGAGTGGCAAGGTCAGATTGGCAGTCACATTGTGAGAGGTCATAAGTGTAATCCAGCAGCCTGAAGAGACATCTCATATCCTCCAGGTGACCCCTGCACGCCTCCCGCAGGTCACCTCACGCTTTCTAGCTTGAGGCCTTTGCAGAATCCATACAAGCTGTGAAATGATTTCTTTCCATAAAATCCCGGAACAAAGAAGAGCACTCTTTGCTTTCTGGTAAGCCTTGCTGAGCTACCTAGAATTGTGGTTTAGCTCCACAGCCTTGGACCTTTGGCAAACAATATCATTTCTTTCAAATGATGATAACAGCAAGTGAGGCTACTATCATTATTACTTCCTCTTTCAGTCTTTTTTCCAGTGTGAATGGTTCAAGGTTTTGGAGGCAGCAAAAGGAAAAAAAAAAAAAGATACGGGTTTGCAGGTCAGTAGTAACAACTTTGGGCAAAACTTCTTCCATAGAGCCTCCCACTATTTGATTTAGCCTTGTTGAAAAGCAGCAACTTGCAGAGGCAGGTAACATCTTGCAAAACCTGTTGGCTGTTCAGCTTTGTCATCTGATTTCTTAAGGAAAATACCAAGTAGTTTTGGATTTTAACACCCTCTGTCTCATGCTGTCTTAGTAAAGTGAAGTATTTCAGAAAAGTAAGGATCTAGGAGAATCCAGTTTTAAAGACTTATTTAGCAAAAGGAAATATAATTTATAGGGTAGAGCTGGAAACGAAAGGAGTCTGGACTTCACCGGAGTCCTGATCATTACACCTGATCTATACCATGCACTCTGTATGCACCATGAAATGTACCATGAAATCACTCAGTTGCAGAACCTCTGAAATATTTTTGGCTAGGGGAAGTTGGGATTGATTTAGTTTTGTTGAAATGTATCAAACTGGAAGAGGCTTGTAGTGGAAATATGATGCCTTCTAGTACAAACTTCCACAGATTTAGGAATTTCTGCAGTTCCGGCAGTGAAGAGCTCACCCACTCAGGAGGCAGTTCAACCTGACGAGAACAGTTCTAATTTTTAGAAATTGCTACTTTGAGCTAGAAGTTTGTTTGCTTTAACTCCCGTCAAATTTTGGTCTTATGATGAATAAATTAATTTCGTCTTCTCCTTGACTTTGTGTTTGGCGTGAATGTCATAATAGCCCCGAGCATTTGCTAAATATTAATATATTTTATTATATTAATATTAATAGCGTTCCAGCTGAATATTAATCTAAAAAAAGTTTCTCCTAGAATAGGGCTATAACAATTTTGATTGAAAAGTAGATACTTGGGTAATTGGAAAGACATTCATTATTCTTGGTCAAGACTTATTGTTAGAGGTGTTGTATTGTCTTACAGTAATATATAAATTCTATGTAACCCCAATTGCTAAATATCTAAATTATAAACGTTATAGGTTACAATTTTTTTCTGTAGAACTGTCAAAACTCATCCAACTTACTATAAACTTATCATGTCTCAGGCACTATTCTAGCTAATGTGTATACATCTATATGACAGACAAAATTGCTCCCTCATGGGGTTTTCATTTTAGTGGAGAAAGGCAAAAATATTTGTTATTTTTTAAGAAATCTTTAAGAAAGAGGAAAATACAGTGTGGCAGTATCCTAGAGAAGGACTGAGTTATAGATGTTTGGGTGTGGAGGGACACTGCTCTAGTTAGGGTAGGCAGAGAGTCTCTTGCAGAGGTGACAGTTGAGCTAAAACCTTAAAGATGAGAAAAGACTCAACCTTGGCTTGGCACCTGTAACTCAGTGATTAAGGCACTGGCTACACACACTGGGGCTGGTGGGTTCAAACCTGGCTTGGGCCTGCTAAACAACAATGACAACTATGACAAAAAAAATAGCTGGATGTTGTGGTGGGCGCCTGTAGTCCCAGATACTTGGGAGGCTGAGGCAAGAGAATCACTTAAGTCCAAGAGTTTGAGGTTGCTGTGAGCTGTGACACCACAGAACTCTATTGAGGGCAACACAGTGAGACTTGGTCTCAGAAAAGAAAAGTAAAGACCCGACTCTCCACAGGAAGAGAGTCCTCCTGTAAGGATCAGCAGAAACAAAGGTTCCAAGATAGCCCATTGGGTTGAAGAGATTGCAGGGAGGGAAAAGTTGCTGGAGTGGGTTGGTTGAGAGCGAAGCTAAGGTGGTCAGACAATCAAAAGTCAGCTCCTGTGGAGCCTAAACTCCAGAGTAAGCAGCTGGATTTCATCAGAGCATTTTAAGCTGAGTAGCGAGAGGGTCTGATTTGAAAAGATTACTGTTTGCCATGTGAGGAAGTCATTGCAGGGTTGGGAGGAAAGAATGGAAACAGACCAGTTGGAAACCAGGATGGAGAAAATGAAAGCTCGCTCTATAGTAGCAGCAGAGGGATGGGGATGAGGCTTGGGCTTTGTATCATATCTTAGAGGTGGTGCTGACTGATATGACTGATGGATTGGACAGGGAGTAGGAAGGGAAGAGGGAGGCCAAGGACGGTGATAAAGATTGTGGCCTTACCAAGGGGAAAAGAGTAGGGCTGCCATCACACTTCTGCTTAAGATTGCAGAGCAGCAAATGTGAATTGAGGGTAGGAAACATGAGTTCTGTCTTGGCCAGATTGGGTCTGCAGTGCCTTATCAGACATCCAAGCAGAGATTGTGTGTAGACCATTGGAGAGAGGGCTCTGGACCCTGGAGAGAGAGATCAGAGGTGGAGAAATAGAGTATCGCAAGGCCTAGGACTGGGAAGATCCAGTAGATAGAAAAAAGAAGACAATACAGGTGATTAATTATGAACATCTGATTTGTTTAAGTACTAAGTTTGCCAACTGGTATCACAGATATTTTCACTTTGACATCCTCATTCTTTCAAATGCATATTTGACTTAAGAGTTTTTCAATTTTTTTAAGAGCAATTTTTGTGAAACCATGAATAAGCCAGAAATTCACATTATTTTCATATGTGAGTTCCATCATGGAACCAGTGCAGTGCAGACAGCTTGAAATATCAACAAAATATTTGGGAAGGATGTGGATAATGAATCCATAGTATGTTGATGGTCAAGAAGCTCCATTCTAGTGAAGTTAATCTCAAAAATGAGCCATGTGGGCAACCTGAGGGCAAGGTGGATAAAGAGCTGAAAGCTGTAGGGTAAGTGTATCCATCTCAACAGATGTGTGAATTAGCAGCAAGGTCTGACATTACTAGTTCAATAATATCAGACCATGTGAAACAAATAGGCAAAGTAAGAAGCTAAATAGATGGTTCTGCATGAATTCAATAAAAGTCAGAAGAGGGAGGCACCTGTAGCTCAGTGGGTAGGGTGTCAGCCACATACACTGGTTCAAACCCAGCCTGGGCCAGCTAAACAACAATGACAACTGCAACAAAAAATAGCCAGGCCTTGTGGGGGGTGCCTATAGTCCTAACTCCTTGGGAGGCTGAGGCAAGGGAATTGCTTGAGCCTAAGAGCTTGAAGTTGCTGTGAGCTGTGATGTCACAGCACTCTAAGGATGGTGACATAGTAAGACTCAGTTTCAAAAATAAATAAATAAATAAAAGAGTCAGAAGAGAACTTGTCTAGAAGCTTGCCTTTCTTTGCTGTCACGACATAACAGTGAACCATTTCTACCCTGTATTGTTATGTGTGATGAAAAATGGATTCGTTTTGACATTCACAAACATTCAGCACAAAGGCTGGATAAAGACGAAGTGGCAAAACACAGTTCCAAACAGAATATTTATCAATGAAAGCTGATGGTATCTTTTTTGGTGGTCAAGCTCTGGTATTACCCCCTACAGCTTCATGAAACCTGGTCAATAGATTATAGCAGATGTCTACTGCAACCATCTGGATGAAATGATGAGGATGCTTGTGATTAAGCAGCTGAGATTGGTCAGTAGAGACAGGCCAATCCTCTCATAAGACCATGCTCAACCCCACATCACACAAACAATGCTGCTCAAACTATAGAAGCTGGACTTGGAAACTCTCTGTCATCCGCCTTATTCACCAGACCTTGCTCCAGCTGACTACCAGTTCCTCCAGTTTGGACCACTTTTTGCAAGGAAAAATATTCAATTCTCAACAAACCATGAAAAACACCTTTCATGATTTCATACGACTCACTCTCTCGTAGCTTCTTTGCTGCTGGCACAAAGAAGTTGCCGTTAAGATGGCAAAACTAGTTTGAGAGCTTCGGTGCATACTTTGAATAATTGTACTCCTTATTGGTTGAGATGTTATAAACTAAACTTTTGATTCAAATTAGACATTTCCTACTGAATGACCTAATAATAGAGCATAGGGAAATGGAGGAAGGAATGAAAGGCGAGGAGATGGAGGAAGAGAGAAGAGGAAAGACAGACTGAAGTGCCCCTAAACTGGCAATTAGATTTAAGAGATTAGACAGCAGACATGACATTGAAGGAGTGAGCACTGAGGCTGGAGGAAAGGCAGCAGAGTGTGATGACCCGAAAGCCACTGAGGAAAATAAATCAAGAAAGAGTGATCACCTGTGTGAAACAAAGATACTGAGGTTCAACTAGGGTGAGAACAGAGAACTGACAGTGAAGTTGCCAGACGAAGGATGTCAGTGACCTTGATAAAAGCTGCTTCGAAGAGTGCTGTAGTGGAAGGTCCAATGGAGCGGCCGAGGAGAGGAGGGGATATGAGAAAATGGCGACAGTGGATATAACAACTCCTAAGGAGTCCAAATGGGGCCAAAGCAGGAGGGGGAAATAGGGCCAATTTTTTTGGCTTTTTTTCTGTAATTGAGTGATGTTAAGGTGTGCTGAGATGTCTAGTGATGAGATCTCAGTTAGCAAGTGACTGACAGCGAATGAGAGAACAAGGTAACTGCAGCAGCAAAGGAGATGTGGATTGGGGCCCCAGGTGGAACGAGCTTTGCATACGACCTTTCTTGTGCTTCACGGGAAGGACAGCCAAGCATAAAGGATCATGCTGGTTTTGATGAAGGAAGGATGTTACTTTGATTTAATCCCATTACTCAAAAAACACAGTTGTTATCTGGAAAAATAAATGTGCCTAAGCAATCAGAAAAATGTTAGGGAAGAAAATAAAGGTAGAAGTGTGGGGAGGGGGTCATGTAATCTGCCAGAAATTAAAATGTCTGGTGCTATACAAGACCTAAATAAAAAACCCAGAAGATAATAGAATATAATAAAGGCAGCCCCTCAATTCAGCAAAGATGGATTAATCAATAAATAACAATGGGATATATTTCTAGCTGCTTTGGAGAATATGAAGTTTGATCTTTCCTCCACTTGTTAAAGCAACACAATTTGCAAATGAAGCAAACATTTAAATATAGAAAGTAATGTTAAAATATTTTTTTAAATGGAAAATTAAAAAAAAATAGTTTTAGCATAGTAAAGGCAAAACACGAATTATAAAAACTCAGAATTATAAAGGAAAGAACTGAAGTAAGTTCAACTTTATGAAAACTCAACAAAAAACCTAAAATAATAAAAACACAAACATTAAATTCACCTAACCCCAACCCCAGTGAGAATAGCCCACATCACAAAGTCTCAAAGCTACAGATGCTGGCATGCATGTGCAGTGAAGGGAATACTTTTACACTGATGATGGGACCGCAAATACAACCTTTTTGGAAGGAAGTATGGAGACTCCTCAAAGAACTCAAACTAGAGTTTGATCCTACAATCCCATTTCTTGGCATCTACCCAGAAGAAAAGACATCCTTTTGTCATAAGGACATTTGCACTAGATTGTTTATTGCAGCTCAATTTATAGTTGTAAAAATGTGGAAATAGCCTAAATACCCACCAGTCCAGGAATGGATTAACAAGCTGTGGTATATGTATACCATGGAATACTATTCAGCCACTAAAAAGATGATGACTTTTGTATTAACCTGGATGGAGATGGAACACATTCTTTTTAGTAAAGCATCACAAGAATGGGGAAGTAAAATCCATTGTACTTAATGCTAATGTGAAGCAGTAGATGAGCTAATACAAGGTGGGGGTAGGGGAATGAGGGATGGGGAGATGGGAGGAGGGAGAGGGATGAGGGTCACGGTATATGGGACACATCTTAGGGGTGGGACACAGGTATAAGGGGGACTTTATCTAACAAATGCAATCAGTGTAACTTAATTCTTTGTACCCTCAATGAATCCCAAACATTAAAAATTTCATAAATATAAACACTGCTGTATGAAAATATTCCATAAACAAAGTCAAAAGGCAAATCAGTAATGATATCTATGACAAAGTGCTAATTTTCTTAATATGTAAAGAACTCTTAGAGATCAATAAGACAAAGAAAAAAGATAAAGAATCTTACTGAAAAACTGATGAAAACATAAACAAGGAGTTCATAGAATAAATACTAATTTCCAATAAACATGAAATAATACTTGACCTCACTCACAAAATAAGAAATGCAAACTGAAACAAGATACAATTTGCCACCAGTGAAATACTAAAAATTTTGAACGTCCTTAGTTGAGTGGAGAAACACACAATTTAGAAAAGCAATACAGAGATGTCTGACACACACCAGGCAACAACACACATGCACACCTGTGCCCTCTACCCCGTCACACCACCTAGAAGAACTTAAATTACAGATATTCTCATCTGAGTGTATGGTGAACAATCAAGAGTTTATGGCACTGTTGTCTGTAATTTAAAAAACCTGAAAACAATTTTTATCAATAGAAGCACATTAAATATACTAAAATAATCAAAAGGGAATTAAGTCAAACTATCGTAGCTTCATGCTGTAGAATATTACACAACAATTAACAAGAATGACACATAATACCATATATATGAATTATCTAGAAAGAGAAAATATCTTCAGTAAAAATGTCACATTATGGCTGGATGTGGTAGCTCACACCTGTAATCGTAGCACTCTGGGAGGCCAAGGCAGGTGGATTACTTGAGCTCACAAGATGGAGACCAGCCTGTACAAAAAAGTGAGACCCAGTCTCTATTAAAAATAGAAAAAATAGAAAAACTGAGGCAAGAGGGTCACTTGAGCCCAAGAGTTGGAGGTTGCTGTGAACTGTGACACCAGGGCACTCTACCCAGGGCAACAGCTTGAACTCTGTCTCAAAAAAAAAAAAGGGTCATATTATGAAAACTTGATTCCACATGAGCTTAAAAAATACACAACATATGCTATATTTGCATAGATAAAATACTTTGAATTATTTACATTAGTTCTCTGAGGAATGAGATTAGGATGTTGGGAACACTTTTACATTTCATCTGACACCTGTCAGTATTTGAGGTTCTGTTATTTATTTATTTATTTAGCCACGAGGATCTATTATTTCAGTAATAAATGAAATGATGGATTAGTTTATTTAAAAATTGGATCCAGAACCAAGCATTATAATCCAGATATTGTTCAAAATCTACAAATGCAGTTGGTGGCTAATGAATTCCTTGATATAGCTTCCCAATGACTGTCCTACAGTTTTACTCAAATTTACTTAGTTTTACTTGTCTTTTCTCAAGTTTTGATCTTCAGATAGATGGAGGTTTTTCAACCTTTTTTATTTCATGACACACTTGAATCTATAGTGAAGCTTCCATGTTGGTTAAAAAAAAATGTACTTACTGTGCTTTGAACTTCTTTCAGAAATAATTTAATTAATGATCTTTAAACATTTTCACAGCACACCAGTGGAAAATCACTGAAAGAGATGGTTCCAGTTCATTTAAATTTCATCCAGATGACAAGATTTAGGAGGGGTTGGCATTGTAAGTGTTCACCAGAAGAGATGCTTTGGTTTGTTAACCTGATAACAAGTATTATTTTTTAAAAGATGTCTGGATCTCAACACAATATTCCAAACCATATCCAAGGGAAGAGGGAAGGGAACTCTCACCTCCTTGATTTTTTTCATTCCTTTGATTATTCATTTATGTGTTTATGTCCAGTGTACAGCACGGCTATTGGTGGCATAGGGGAGACCTGCATTCAAATCTCCACATTAGTTTTGAATTTATTAATTCATTTGTTCATCAGTTACTCCTAGGCTCTCTCTGTCGTTCTGGAACACAGTAGTGAATAGGGCAGGCCAAGCTCCTGCATGAGTGTGACGGTCGACCACTTTCGTAGCTGGGGGTCAAGTGCTGTTCCCCAAATCATTGCACAAGAACCCGACGGACCTGTGCGACATGGCAGTGAGCACACCTCCCTGATTACTCACGACCAGCATGGTGCTTAGTGGGAGCTTAGCAAGAGCTGATGTAAGCACCTTCTCACCATGGGTTTCAGAGGAATTTCAGCTCACACATTTGTGACTCACTGGAAGTCTAAATACCTGTGGGCTGTTTTGACAGGAAGACTTGCTATCCACGATTCTCTGTCATAGCCATGAGTTGAAAGGGTAAAGGCCCTCATTCTACTAATAAATAAATGAGTAGAATGACAACAGAACTCTGTTTTTCTTTCTGAAAATTCAAGCATGTCATGTCTTAGCCACTGCCACATTTGGGCTTCCCGCCTTGCTGAGGTTGATCGGAGCACCGTGATATGATACCTTACGAGGTAATAAGTATGAAGAAAAAACTCCCCTCCTACTGCATGTGTCTGCCTGGAGATTTACAAACGTTTCAAATTATATTTATAGATTGGGGAAGAGAGAAAAAATTTTCCTGAAAATTTTTGATTTTGTAGGCAGTAAGACAGGTTCTTTGCCTGTGTCGTCCATCTTAATCCCACCCAGGTAGTAAAGAAGGAGCTAAAGAGCTCAAGTTTTGGCTTTGGAGACCAGGGCTTATACTTGCAGCCCTGGCTCTTCTTAGGGGCCTTGGAGAAGCTGGCCTGTGTAAGCTTCCAGTGTATTTGCAGATCGGGGCAATAGTAGTACCTGCCTCTCAGACCTGTGGTGCAAGTTGCACTTGGGTGTGGTTTGAGGGTAGAGTGTGTATGGTGGCTTGTATATGACAGCTGTTTGGAACACATAACTTCCTTCTTTTCCCTTCCTCTTTCCTTCCAATACTGCTTATTTTCACAAGAGTCAAGAGGTCTGCCTTGGCATCTGGGCATAGATTTCCTTTTTGTGTCTAGGCCTCGAAGGGGAAGCCTGGCCAGATTAGCCCAACCTTCTCCAACTGGACAGCTTTACACTCACTCCTCCCTATCCTGAGGTGCACGCTCCTGTTTTTTAAATCTAGAAAGCTTATTATTTATGCTATAATGGAAGCTGGATTTAAGTGAGGATCCTGTCGGCATTGGTGGTGACTTACCCATAGTCACTGTTACGAGAGGGAGGTGTATGCACGTACTCACAGCATGTTATTCCGTGAAGGAAAGCAAGTTACCACACAATTCGCCCACTGTAACTTCATTTTGTGCTGTAAAATATCTACATGGGTTAAGTCCATTTGTTTCTACATGCGTAGAAATAATGTCGGAAAGGTGAACATACATTTACATTTTGTAATGAGGGAAATTTGGAGATAGAGGATAAATGGGGGTGTTTATTCTTTACTGTACTAGGGTTGCACCATTTTAATTTTTCATAAAAATTATTTATGCAACAAAAATTATTTTAAAAATATAATAAAGAAAAATGTGTATTCAGTTTTAAAGAACAGGGTATTAGATATTCAAAATGTTTTCTACCTGGGTAACAAAGATTTAGTCTCTCATAACATTTTCTGGTGGTAAAATCATCCTGCCTAGTGGCTCATTAGGTACATACAGAGACAACTTCTTTCAGGTTGTTTGATGTATCACAATCTGACTCAGAGCCCAGTTAAATTTGAGGTGATCATTAACATTACAGAACTAAGTCATTTGCTAAGTGGAAACTAATCTTGAGTTTGATTAAAGATAGTTCACAAACCAGAAAGCATATAAAGGTATGGCAATGTAAAGCACTTATTAGAAGGCCTCAATTTCAAACAGCATTTTTATTCATTTCAACTAACTTTTTTTTTTTTTTTTTTTTTTTGAGACAGAGTCTCACTCTGTCATCCTGGGTAGAGTGCTTTGGCATTATAGCTCACAGCAACCTCAAACTCTTGGGCTTGAGCAATCCTCCTGCCTCAGCCTTCCAAGTAGCTGGGACTACAGGCATGAGCCACTAGGCCTGGCTAGTTTCTCTATTTTTAGTAAAGATAGGGTTCTCACTCTTGCTCAGGCTGGTCTTGAACTCCTGAGCTCAAGCAATCCACCCGCCCTGGCCTCCCAGAGTGCTAGGATTGCAAGTGTGAGCCACTGTGCCCAGCTGTTACTTCAACTGATTTTTACAAATCATGTACTCATGTCCCTCGATGGTGTTGTGCATTTTTCCATACACAGTATTATTTGGGTCTCAAACAAATTGCTGAAGTAGATTACACTAGCTTCATTATAGAAAATCAAGCTAAGCTTTGGTGGAGAGACTAAGAGAGACCTGCTCAGGGTCACTTAGCCAATGGCTTCAGAGTCAGGCCATACCCCCCACTTTTCTGATTCAAGAACTTGAGTGTTTGTCTTGACATGATAATGCTGTTGAAGATCTTCTGACTTGACTCATGGGTTCCCAGGAACACAAAGGGGAGCCAAAGGGGCTCCAGAATGAACTAGCATGCTTTTCCCTTTGGACTGTGACAGATGACCTTTTGTCCATTGCCATTATACCCACCCTTACCAAATGTCTACATTTACAGTCATCTGCAGCAACCTCATGGATGTCCAAAAAACAAGAGCACTCAGTTATTATTGAAGATTTCTTTTTCTGTATCACGATAGCCAGTAAGAAATTGGTTAACAACTTAAAGAATACCTTATCTGCTATGTCTTCTTCAGTAAGCTCTTTGACTTAAATTAGAATTTCACTGTGCTTCTTTGTAGCTAAACAAAGCCTGCATCTTGTTGTAAGTAATAGAACTTATTCATACTTGATATCCTTTGAAAAGTGGTGGCACTTCAGCAACTCAAGCAGAAAGTCTTCTTTATTTCTCGCAGACAGAATGACACGTAATTATCAGGTAACACCATTGTTAATATTTACATATCGGCATAAGCCTATTGGTTTATTTCCAAAAATGTTTGAGATCCAGCAGGGGAGACGAATTTGTATTTGTGTCTTTATCCAGCCTATCAGCGGTCAAAGGGCATCTATCAGAAGGGAAGTGTCACCCGGGACCTGGGGCCTGCACGGCCAGTTGGCTTTCAGCAGCTCCATCTTGAGTGTGCGGCTGTGTCTGGCTTGTTTCATGGCCCAGATAGTGCCCTGAATGGCTCGCTCACCATTCTTCCGATTTGTCTTTGCATTTTGGGAGAGGCATTACCATACTTGTCACTGAAGCTCCCTGGGGTGAAACTAAAGATCTGCTTTTTCTGTCATCCCAGACAATCCTATTGGCTGAGGCTATGTTTAAGTATGTTGTTTGTTTTTATTAGTTTTGTGGATACCTGACTAAGTCTGCTCTAAGTCAAGATATGAACATTTTCATAAAGCCTATCCTATGGGGAAGTTTTAATTTTTGGAAAATGGTTGATGATATTTACATATTTACTTATGATGTCTAAGTCGACCCCTACTCCCCATTCCCAGCATACCTACATTCCACCCCTGGTTCAGTATGTGACATTGGAAAAATGACTCCGTAACTCTAGATCTGTGTTTCCTGCTCTATAAGTTGAGGTCTCATCTCTGCAGGGCTTTCAGAGGCATGCTTCCTGCCCCGACCCTCACTGTCCCCACGGAAGGCATGTCTAGGTCAACATCACACTGTTTCCCAATAATCCTGGAAATGGCTGACGACAGCATCCTCAACACAAAATCCTCAATATACCTGTGTAGACGATCTGTCGTTAAAATAACTTTGGGGGACATTTTTTATCTCCAGCATCTCTCTTTTCGAGTTAGACTCTTTTAAAGGATATTTGAGTTTTCATATTTTATATTTATAGAGAATAAAGGGGCTGCCACTGAAGACAGACACTCTTAGAAAGTCCCCCTAGTGACCTCGACTTGTGTCAGGAATACTGGTAGGTGGGGTCTGCAAACTCTGGTGAGTTTGGTGGGTTTGGTGATATTTTTAAGATTGACTTAGAAATCTCAGACTTAAATGCTAGTTAAATTGAGGAGGTTGCCTTGCTATTTTATTGCAAATAGACAGATGATGTGTGGGGAGCATTTTATGTATTTTGTTAATAAACATTATAGCACTTACCAAGTGCAATGACCTTTTTTATGTGCATTTCAAGTATCAAATCATTTAATCATCACAATGTTTCGTGTCATCACCACATCACTATAATGTGGGCACTGTTAGTAATCTTGTAGATGGTGAAACCAAGGCTCAGAGTGACTAAGCAACTTACCCATAGTCACATAGCTGGTAAAGGATGTGGGATTTAAACCTATCATTCCACCCTTGGATAAACCAAGGTTAAGAGTGGAGTTCTTAACCACTACACTCTTCTCCCATTACATGTTGTAAAAACTCAGTGGAAATTGACCTGTCTGGGCAGTGTACTTAAAAAGATAAGAGGTTACCCTCAACCAATACTCACCTATGCTATAGTAATAATGTTATGAGAATTAAAGTAAAAAATACATGTAGAATATCAGGCCCCCTGACACTTAATCTAAGCTTCTGCCTTCTGCCCCAGCTTTCCCTATAAGGAAGACTGGAAATATGTGATCCAGGAGAATATCAAAGAGATATGTTCCCTGCAGCTTAAAATATATTTTTTGTATTACAGTCTAAAATGACTTTTTATTAAAAGTGCCAGTGTAAAAATAAATGAAAGTGACCAATGTTTTGGAGAAAACAGGAAATGGAGAGAAATATCTTTGTTCAGTAAAATGCTATGAATCATCATTCATAGCATTTTACTGAATGCTATGTGTATGTGTATGTGATACGTACACATTTACACATAATTTAATCAACAATCTTTAAAAATGCAGCACACCTAAGATCCTCTCACAGCACACTGGTTGAAAAATCACTGGTCTAAAGTAAGGAATGGCAAGCATTTTCCATAAAGGGCCAGCCAATAAATAGTATTTCAGGCTTCGCAGGCCATACAGTCTCTGTCACATGCTAACTCTGCTATTGTGGCACTAAAGCATTTACTGAATGCTATGTTGGTTAAATTATATGTAAATGTGTATGTTTCACGTACACACTTACTACACAATTACATTCTAAAAATCCACTGGTTAACTGAACTTTACTATGTAAGGGAGGAAATACTTTACTTCTACTCGCTCTCTCATGATTTCGCTTGTCATAGCGACACTGAGACTTCCTTTGATTTGACCTGATAAGGTATTTATCAAGGGTTTTCTCACTTGAAAACACTATTCCATTCATCCCTTTCTTGGAAGGTTCTAAGAGCTCAAAGGGCCTCGTGACAACTAAGGAAATTTCTCCTGAATTCATTCTATCCATGCTTTTCACTCAAATGCTGTCAACAGTGTCTAGCAGTTCATTGCATGGATGGGACCTTCCATTGATTGGGATTTCTTTGTAAGTGGTCCTACCGAGCACAGGACATCTTAATAATGCCATTTCAGCCTCAAAGAGGCAAAGAAGAATTTACAGAGGGGGCTTAAAGAGGAGTGGGATTTTGAGGGAGGGGAGAGATCTGAATTATAAAGGCATGGGGATGTGTTGGTGGGGAGACTGAGGTGGGAAGTGACAGCCTGGACTGGCAGGGAGAAAAGTTTAATTTTTAATTCTGCATATACGATGATACATTAGTGAAATCTCTTGGTTATACGCAACAGAAAACATTCAAATTGATTTAAATTTGATTAAATTCCCCCCACCCTTTAGGAGGAAAAAGTCAGGGATAGGGGTGACATAGGCTCACCGAGCAGAGAAGTTCATGCAGCAACTTGGTTTGAGGCTCACCTGGTGCCCTAGAATTCCCCACTTGACAATGCAATTCTGCCCTTTCTGTTGCTCAAGCCACTAATGTTTTAGAGAAATTATTTTAGAGGCAGAACTAAGGCTGGATTAGAGATGGAAAATTAGAGGCTTAGCTAAACAAAAGGGCATCACTGCTATAGTGCAGGAGACAGATGACAAGAGGCTGGACTCTGGCAAAGGTAGGGGTGTGGAGAGGACATCTAGGAGGGCAGGGAATGGAACTCTGGGGGGTGGGGAGGGAGAAGAAAACTTCCAGTCTTGGGTCACTGACTAAAAGTTAGAGTTTTCATCAGGACAGAAATACAAGAGGTTTGGTCGGAGAAAACGGACAAACATGAACCTCAGTTATCACTGGGACACTCAGGGGCAGATTTCTGTGTATCTTGAGCTCAGAAAACCACTCTGGGCTCGGAGGTGGGGATGTGGGATTTGTCAGAGCACACAGGCCACCAAAGAATGGAATGACTTGATGGTTTGGGAAGAGAAGGCGGAAGATCTGCAAAGGGAACAAAAAGGAGAGCAGCCAGAGACGTCTGAGAGGCACCAGGAGACAAGGGGGAAGAGAAAGAAAAGTACAAAACTCCAGGTCAAGTTAATTAAATTAAGAGATAAAAAGGTCTGGAGGTTATAGCAAACTGAAAGGGCACTATTAGCAGCGGTGGAATCCACGGCTTCACCAACTGGTTATTGAAAAGGAGAGTCATAGGGGACAATTCAACCAGGACAGTGGACACATTTATCACCTGCTAGATGAAAGATGCCACACCCAGCACACTGGAGAAATAACAACTAAAGAAAAGCTCCAGTTCACAAATGGCATTTTGCGTGTAGTTTGAATTCCGCCTGGTATCATAACTTAATTAGAAACATGAGCTGAATTGATTCAGAGGGGTTAAGCTTTCTAAAAAGGGAAGGTGGTTTATATACCAAAGTGTGTAATCAAGATCAGAGGATTTTGTTTTTTTAAAAAAAAAATCAATCACGTATGATTGTGCTCATCAAAATTATTTCTCGTTATCTCCATTTAAGCCCTAATAAGTATTGCAACTTTATCCTATTTCTGGAATATTCTTGTCACTAGAACAACTTCCAACTTTTCCTGCTCAGTGGCTTGGATAAAGGAGGGGGCTTTCCCTGAGTAGCAATTGCCACTTAATGACCCTGGCCCCGGAGCTGTTGAAGGCACCTCTCCAGTTTCTCCCTCCATCCTCTCCTCCTTTGAATCAAGCATGCTAAATGGTATGTACCTAAAAGACGGTCACTTTGCTCTGCTTGTCTATCTCTTAACTCCTGTACTTCTAGTGTTTCATCTTAATCTCTCCTGTAATGTAAGATGGCTCGAATTTACTGCCATTCTTCCCAGGGTCTCTGGGAGGAAGTGAAAATTCTACCATTGACATTGGTAGTGGAGTCCATAATTCCTATGACCCATAGGTGCTGACTTAGGTTGTAGCCTTTACCCTATCAATGTTTCAGCAGATCTGGGATCCACCCTCACTCCAGGGATTCTTCCTTCATATCCATGGACATCGTTTCTCCAGACTTCTGTGAATAACAGATCTTTCTCTCTAAATTGACCAGCCTTCAAATAAGGGCACCAAATCAAACATTTTGTGGTTTGCACTAACTCAGCAAAATTGAAAGAGGACTCACTCACCGCCTCTTTTCATTTTTGTTTCATAATTCCGGCTTGTGAAATCTCCCTTGCTGTATTTTCCTTGCTCTTGTTACTATTTTCTTTCTGGTGTTTCTTTTTTAAAATTGTTTCCCTAGTAATGGACAATATATAATGCGATTGAAAGGCAATCAGAAGTAAATTCTGGGGTATCTGCTGGTTTCCACCCTCCTGCCTCTGTGCCCCGCATTGGGGTGGCCCATCAATGGCCGGTTGTTTCTGAGTAGTGTGTATGTGTGATAGGGACTCCCTGTAATTACCCTTTCTGCAGCCTCTGCCCTGAGCAGTGCGGCTTCTTGGGTTACTGAAGGCTTTGCAACAGACCTGACTTTGTTCTTTGAACCATCTTCCTTCAATGCCATCTCATTAAAGTATATTGCCAGTGAAAACAACCCTGACAAATGTCTTTCCCCTTGTAACCTGGCCTGAAACTGCCCAACTTTTCTTGTTGAATGGGTTGAATATTCCAGAATAAGTTAGTAGAGAAATATGACAATTATGCGTTCATGCTGTCACCTGTATTTTTAACAATCTGTGTTAAGCACAGAACCCCGACTTTTAAAATTATCGTTCTATTCCAATCATGAGGCAAGCATAGTTTTATTTATTGTCCTTTAGTCTTAAGTATGAATCGTGATAGAATATTAAGACCCAGGCCTTGAGAGAAACAAGGAATGTCCCACAGGTGTGAGAGCAAAGGAGACCCCAAAATAGGAGTCTCCTGCTGGAAGTTTTGGGAACCAAAACTTTTTCAAAAGGTTCTTACTAAAACGTGATACAATGTTCTGTGCCTAGATGGGAAACTGTTAATAAAGACTTATGGAAGTAATAGTCATTGCACTACTTATGATTTCAAACAGACCAACCAACGTCACTAGAGTCAGATGCAGCCCCATTTCCCCTCTCACAGGCCCACCCTCGGCTTCTGGTTTGTTCTCTTGGGAATCGGTAATACTGAGGCAGGAACAGAGTTGAGGAGTGCAGCTGAAATTTCTCAATTTGGGACACCCTTTTGCACCCAGTTGCTGGTAGGAGATGGACATTTCCTGCCTGATCTGTGTATCTGACTGTCCCATCAAATTCCTGCCTCCCTGCAAGGAAAATGAGGGATCAAAAGGAGAAAAATAAATGCATGCAAATAAAAAAAATATTTTAAAAAAGTTGTTAAGGAGAAAAGGAAAATAAGAGGAATTTAAAAAACAGGTTTCTTTTCCTGAATGTGAACTACTATACCCATTAATTCATTTATTTACCTTTTTTTACTGAGGTTTCCAGGGAAGTTATACAAGGAAGTGGCTGAAAGTATAGACTTAGGTTTAAATGTTTGGGGTTCAAACTTAAGCTCTGCCACTTGGTCATCCTATAACCTTAGGCAGCAAAGCTAAAATATGTTCTTTAGTCTCCCTGTGCCTCAGTGGCCCCATCTGTGAAATGGGGGTGAGGGTGAATCAAGACAGTCCATGTCAAGTGGTTAAGATAGTGCTGGGTGCATAGCAAGCAAGCCCTGAATGTTAGGATTATAATCTCTATACGTGAGATAGAACTCTGAAAAAATCCCAAGAGCACATATCCTCCCTTTCAGAACCCTGTCTCTAACCTATACATGAAAATCTCACATGAACTTAAGTCTCTTAAAAGGGAGGGATGTGGAAATGAAAATGCTTTTTGAAAAAAGGAATTGAAATTGGCCAATATGGACTCTTATACATATATAAACTGTTTGGGTTATGGCTGACTGGACAGCCTACTTCATGGCTGTGCTGCTGTTTATAGAGATCCAGTCCCATTCTTTTCAAAGGATTAAAATCTGGCATGAGAAAAAAAAAAAATCTGGCATGAGTTAATTTGCCCACCTGATTTTTTAAAAATTATTATTATTTTTTAATTTCAAAATATTATGTGGGTACAAATGGTTTTGGCAACACAATCACTTTGTTAAGGCTTGAATCCAAGATATTAGCGCATCCATCACCCAGATAGCGTTCACTGTACTTTTTAGGTGTGTTTTTGCCCATCCCCTCCTGGGCAAAAGACTTGGACAGAAGCTTTCCACAAGAAGATAGACAAATGGCCCATAAACATTTGGGAAAATGCTCAACATTAATCACCACCGGGGAAATGCAAATTAAAACCACAGTGGAATATCACCTTATCCCAGTTAGAATGCCTTTTATTAAAATGGTTGAAACCAGTAGATGCCGGTGTAGGTGAAGGGAGGAAGGGACACTTACCTTTAAGGATGCAGGATGAGTTCCTCTGACTTCAATCACCAACGATGGTGAACCAATTTTCCATACTTATGGCTCAACTTCCAGCACCCCTGTAATATATATGCCCTTATTTTATAGATGCAGAAATCCACGTACAAAAAATGAAGCTTAGCTTAGCCCAGTATTATTGCATTGGCTAAAAGTGTTAAGCATCCGTGTCTTAACTGAAACAAGCATGCCTCTGTGCCAGCATACAGACTCACTCAGATGGCTAGTTTACTAATACCTAAAATAAAAAGTACAAGAAAAGAAGATATCACTATATTCTCATATTAATATATCTGAGTGATGCCCAGAGAGAGAAATTACTGATTATATTCTCAGCAGCAGGGGCACTAAGATTAGAGCCAAGAGCTCGCTGATGTGAAATTCCTGCCCTTTCCATGATATTGAGTTTGATTTTCTTTTTGGTGACTTGTACCATCCTAGTTGTCTGGGTAACATGCTTGTACTAGAGGTGGCAATGGTGACATGTCAGTATTAGCCAACTAAGTGATTAATAACAAATGGGAGTGTCATGCTTCCGTCAGAAGATTCATTTGGGTTGAAAGCTTTTATTTGAGCAATGCTGCGATGCTTTTGTTGTATATTGTCCATATATGGAGGCAAGATCATCTTTTATTGCATAAAATACAATAACTTCTCATAAACTCAAAGGGTTCAATTGTACCCATAAACATTACCTATTTATGTTGTAGATACTTTAAACATTGCTTACATTTAAAACTTGTTGTTAATCGCAAATGCAGCAGAGAAGGGGAGGGTGTACTGGATGTTTGTAGAGGTAGGAAAGACGTCTTAGAACTTATCACAGCAAATCCTTGTAAGCTCTGCTAGAAGACAGACAAGGCCACGATTATGAGCAGGCACTTTGGAATCAGACTGTCTGTTTTGAACAAAGGCTGCTGAAGCTACTTAATCTTTCTATACCTCAGTCCCTTCATCTATGAAATGGACAGTAATGCCTGGATGATTGTGAGCTTTAAACGAGATCACTTGCCTCTGGCACGTGGCAACCACCTGTTACTTGCTGTTTCCTGGTTTCCTTCTACTCCACCAATCCTATTCTTTTCAAAGACTGCCTTTCGAATGTACTATTTTTCCAATCGTTAAGTGAAATTTCCCACAGAGAGAAAGACGACAGGATAATGTTTCTTTTCTCTTGTCTTTCTAGTTCACCTTCGCTTAAGCCTTGCCTGCCTGGCCTGGCACACTCATCTCCCCCCTCCACGTCCAGAGGTAGTCGTGACCGAGAACTTTGGACAATATTCGTGGTGGGCTAGGCTTGCTGCTGCCCACTCAAGCTGTCAACACCTTATCTATTTAAAACCAGGCCCCCTGACTCCATGAGAGAAAGAATGCCTGGTGGCTTCCTCCGTGGTCTGGAAAGGCCTCTCCAGATCATTCCAGGCGACTTGGATTCAGTGGTGCTAGAGGGAGGGGTGCATGACATGTGAGGGTAGTTATGTGCTCCAACTTTGAAATGGCCACAGGGCAGAATGGTAACAAAAATCAAAATCACAAACACTAATGAGGCTCCCTAGTTGGTGCCAGCTCTATTCCTGTCACCACCCTCCACAGCCCCAGAAGAGAGTGGAGGATTATAGGTTTGGTGGAATCCTTGGGGCACATTCAAAGAGTTTGAGGTTTTGTTTGAAAGTCTGTTTGCAGACAGTAAAAATGGATTAAATTGCCTCTCCAACACAAAGAAATGCCAGGTCTCAGTAGAGGTAAAACACCAGACACTTAAAGTGCTACGAGAAGCACAATAATGAAAAGGGTCCCAAATACTGGACCATTTACAGCCAACTCTATACACTTTATGTTTAAGAGCGATACATTAATTGTGACAGAGGGGACCAAAAAAAATGCATTTAATAACGTCATTTCTTCCTGAAAAGAAACAAGAACCGTGATATATGTTATACATTCCCTTTTAGAGAGCGCTGTGGAAAGTTACATCCTTTGTGTATTTCCCATGGCTGTGCCCACCTATAAAATCCAGATTCTTTATGCATATTTTGTAGAAATAGTGTTCCTAGGCCATGCGGTATTTATACACTGCTCCCGGAATCCAGTAGGTACGTGAAGAATAAAGATATCAATTTTTAATCTCTTAATTTTATTACTTTTATGGTTGTTGAAAGTATCAAGCTATGTATCTAAAGGAAAATACAAGAAAAAAAACTGTCCATCACACCTATTGCAAGATCACGCTAACAAAAGAGAACCATGTATTTGATGAGATATTGCTGATTATCCAAGCTTTAAAGTCCTGACATTGTCAACTGATAAGACCTAATGAAGATATTGTGAAAAAGATCAATTATATAGATACTATTGTTTCCTCAAATGGCCTAAATCATTTTTGCTCTCACACAAGTAGATAAGTAGCTCTTTCCAAGGTTGAATTAATATTTCTAAAACTTAAGAAGTTAACATGTAGAACATTCATTGCATGGACAGTTTGTTTTATGCAGTATGTATTTTCTATCTTTGCCTTTTTCTGTGTGTTTGTGCATGGGTGCATCTTTGCCTAACTGTTTCCTGACAGCCTTCATTGTGGTGGACATTGTTCTGGGCATAAGGGGAGAAGGGCACGGCCCCTTCCTCCCTTCAAAAAGAGCACCGTAGCCAGCACCAAGCAGCAGACCGTGTGAGCTGCAGGGCTGTTCTGAGCTGTTGGTACCAAGAGAGAGCACATGGTTTGAAAGAAAAGGGGTGACTTAATGGAGAAGGGTACACTTCAAACCAGGCTGCAGGAAGGTTAGGGGTGATTTGGAGCACATCTTTCTTCTTATCTGAAAAGTGTGTCATGTTCATTTGGGGTCAGATTAATAGACTCTATTTTTTAGAGAAGTATCAGGTTTATAGAAAATACAGCAGCTAATATAGAGTCCCCATCCACCTTCTGCCCACCCTCCATCCCCAGACAATTTCCCCCACTATTAACATCTTGCGTTGATGTGGTCAACTTGCTACAACTGATGAACTAGTCCTGGTACATTATTACTAACTGATATTTATAGTTCATGTAAGAGTTCTGTCTGTGTTAGACTCTTCTCTGAGTTTTGACAAATACATGGTGTCGTGTGCCCATCATTATGGTATGACACAGAATAGCTTCAGTGCTCCACTATTCATCTCTCTCTTTCCCTGAATTTCTAGTAACCACGGATTTTTTTTTTTTTTTTACTGGCTCCATAGTTTCGCCTTTCCCAGAATCTCATACAGGTGGGATCACACAGTACATAGGCTTTTCAGCCCGATGTCTTTCTTTTAGCAACACGCTTTTAAGGCTCCTCTATGTCATGGCCATGTTCACTGTTTGACAGATGTAACAAACCATCATCCAGAATCCCAGACATAGGCACTATGGGCAATTTGATGACTTTCTTTCCATTTTTTTTTTTTTATGGATAGATGGGTAGACATATCAAATAGTCATACTATCTACATTATCTAGAAATCTTTTCTGTTACTCATTTGTTAGCAAGAATATCATATGATTAGATATCACTTTGTAAAATTACTTATAATGGCTAAGGACTCTTCCATTTCTGATTGTATTATTTATTTAAGCAAGTCTCCATTGAGGGCACAAAGGCTGTTGCAAATTCTCTGCTATTGTTTAGAATGTTATCCTTCTTGCCAAATATTATTTACATATCTTTAGAAAAATATCCCAGATCTATAATTGTATTACACAATGTGTAATATGTTCAGACTTTTACTAAAGATGACCAAGTTCTGAACTGAAAGGTCCATAGCGATCTCCATTCCCCTGGAGGACAGGAAACCACCTGCTTCCCTTCACCTCATCAGAGCAGGGTAATATCCTCTTAAACAAGGTTTAAGCAAGAAGTATACATGGCATGCACTTATCAAGTGGTTAGAAAGTTAATAAAGGGGAGAAAGCATTTGATGATGGAAATAGCATGAACCAAGACATGAAGGTGAGTGGGATAATCATGTTCAGAACATCAGATACTGCAGTGAGGCTGAGGTCCAGGGAACCTAGGGGGAAAGCAACATGGGCTGAGGCTGGAAGGGCAGATGGCAGCTAGACCATGGGGCCCTTGAATGCCCAGCTAGAAGTTTATATGTATATATTTTTTGAAGCTAATTGTTGCACTTTACCAACTACTAAGTTTTCCAGCAAAGTCAACACATCCATACTCACTGTTACTGCCTTTGTTAGAAAACAGACATACCCTTTCATTTGTTCAATAAAGCTTTATTTTTCCAAATATGCAGTTGGTTAGACCCCGTTCATGCATCTTCACCAGCAGCTGGGCATCTCTACCCTTGGTATTTCTGGTGTAAATTTCTTGAGCTCTGTGCTTTGAAACTAGTTTAATAAATCCTTTACTAAGGAGCTCCTGAAGGGCTGCCCTGGCCTGAACCTGACTCTCAGAGACCATAGCTGGGGTGATAAGCGTATAGCTGGGAACTTCCTTCCAGTAGCTTTGTCAAACAAAACTAAGTTGTCATGCTTGTCCTGAACTTGGCCTTTGCACCACTTCTTCTTTTTGGCCTCGCCTCCAGATCTATTCACTGGGTCTTTGTCTTTTTTGGCCGACCTTCCACCATCTTTCTTCTTCTTCTTGTCCTTGGGCAGCATTGCAAAGCTTGGAGAGAGCTGCCACTACCACAGCCTAGCTAGGATGTCAGACAAAAAGGCAATTTATATATTTTTAAGAGTCAGAAGGAAGCCCAGAGTGTTTTTGAGTAGGGTAGTGACCTAAACAAGGTCATTTCTGGATTATTTTGGTGGCAGCATGAAGGTGAACTAGAGTAGGGTGATAAAGAATTTTGAGAGCGTGTGTAGAGCCGTGACAATGTTGAGGAGACAGATGACAATTGCCGAGAGGCACTAATGATGGGATGGAGGCAAGAAGGATCAAGTGGGAAATGGCTGCCAAGTGATATCACAGAATTACTTGGGCCTTTTGTACTTTATTTTTCACTGACTTTCTCCCAGATACTTTTCCATCCACAGCAGACAGAAATTTCCAACTTGCAGATTGTTGCTTTAATAAAGAGGCTCTGAGCATCCAAAACAAAAAAGAGATCTATATTACACTGTGGAATTTCAGGCACTATGACAAGTCAGGAGAAACATCTTTAGGAGAGGCTTTTCTTAACATTTGAAATCTGTACTAATTTTTTTAAGCCAGCTGAGAATCCTTCTGTGCTCATAATCATAACAAGAAACTGTTCTGGGTTTGGATTTATTTCCATAAGGAGTTATTTAAAGGTGTAAAGTCAAAATCATATTTAGTTATACAGTCAGTAAAACTGACCATACGGTGACTCACACCTGTAATCCTAGCACTCTGGAGGCCAAGGCAGGAGGACCGCTTGAGCTCTGGAGTTTGAAAGCAGCCTGGGCAAGAAGGAGACCTCTCTACACAAAATAGAAAGATTAGTCAGGCTTGTGGCATGTGCCTGTAGTCCCAGCTACTCAGGAGACTGAGGCAAGAGGATTGCTTGAGCCCAGGAGTTTGAGGTTGCTATGAGCTAGGATGACACCACCGCTAGGGCCACAGAACAAGACTCTGTATCAAAGACATAAAGAAAGACCTGACCTTATTAAAAATTGTTTAGTTATCACAGCTATGATCCCAGTCTCACCTGTGGACCCTTACAAATTGCTCACAGAATTTGCGAGTATAAGATCAGAGAAGCTAGTTCAAGCAAAAGGGGCAGAGGAAAGGACAGGTTTAGAAGGCACTTGTGACTCATCCACACTTGAATGTCCAGCACCAGCTGAAACAGTGACTGGAGCCCAGGAGAGGTATTGAAGTAGCCCGTCTGGGAGTTCCTCTGCACACTCACAACTGCTAAATTTATGAGAATTCCTAAAATTTCCTGAAAACCAAATTTTAGGTTATATTACTGGGCTTCATTAAGGAAAAAAAAGCACAGTGTGAGCTCTTTGTCTATACTATTTTTTTCAAGGTCTCCATATAGATTTAGTTTCTGACTCAATATTTACTTGCCTTGGGGCAAATTGTTTTTGTATCCTTTCACTAATCTGTGTGTGCATCTCCACGTGATTCCTGCTCTGTCTCTTTCTGTCTTCTGTTATATAAGATCTTACTGCTGTCTTCACCATGATCACACTTCGGCAGTCAAAAAAAAAAAAAAAGATATATTTCAGGTGTTTGAGATGAAGGAGGTTGCGTGAGTTTAACCTTCCTTGGTATCCTTGTGAGCTTTCTGTATTTAATACTTGTTTTATCTGAAGCCTGTGGAGGTTCTAAACTATTAGAAGACACACTTTCTGAGAACTACCTTTCTAGTAGCCTGAAGATATATCATTGATGTTGGGCAACAAAGTTATTCTCTGTAATCCTCTTGATGTTGTAAATGAAAAAGAAGACGGAGCTAGCACCATCTGAACTTTGGGCAAACCATTTGCTCAAAAGGATCATCAAAGGACCAAACCCTGCCAAAATAATATTTTTTAAAAAATCCAGCAGAAACCGAAAACATCGAGGGACACTCACAAAAAATGAAATGGGTGCAAATTAACTCCATTGTGATTGGAGAGCAATACAAAACAAACTCCCACCACAGCCTGGAGCGGAAAAGGAGAGCCACACAGGACAGACATTGAAGGGACAGCCTCACAGTAGCCATCTTTTAACGGCTTTCTTTCTTCGATGCTTTAACCTAAAAAAAAAAAAAAAGGAAGAAGAAGAAGAAGAAGAAAAGAAAGAAAAAGGGAGGGAAAAGGAAAAAAAAGAAAAGAAAAAAAAACCTACCGATTGTTATGCCCCCTATTCACCCTTCATTCAAAGTCATTCACTCTGCATTAATTACCAGTTTCTTCAATGCACCGGGAGCTCCTAAACACCGCTTGTTTTCAAAGAGGCACACTTCCATGCTTCTGTGATTTATATGCAGAGCTTGCTGAAATGTTCATCCCAAGACTATGCGATCCCCCCCTAATTTTTGCATACTGTAATTGTTCATAAGAAAAAAAGACAAAAGAACGATTTCCTGCTTCCTGGACGGCTGTTTGCATCTCTTTCATTTTCCTTTCCAGCTGTGACTGGCAGCAGAAGGGTCTTTAGCAGGTGTCCTGCCTGCCCTATGGTAATTTGTAACTTTCCTTCACTTTCTTTCATGTCTGTCACATTTCTAGAGACGTTTTTACCCCTGTTGCCTGGTGCTGTTTCCCCCCACCCCTTTCTTATCTCAATCTAATATCCGGATTTTTCTTTAATATGCTACCCACCTTAGGAGTCATTTAAGAAGAAGGAAAAAGATTGAGTTGAGAGTTCAAAAATCTCATCTAGACATTTTAACTACATGGCACAGAAATTGGATCTCTGGTGTCCACTTTGCTCTCATTCCTATGGCTCTGATCACTGAAATTTGTGAAAACTTCAAGGTTGGTTAAAAGGAACTTTATGCAGAGTTATTCTATCATGACTACTCAGCAGAAAACTTTGATTTGCTAGTCTGTTTAAACATCAGAAGGAAACTGAGGGGGTTGGTTCTACAATCAAACTTTAATAATTAAAACTTAATTACAAAAAACATTTGTGAGTCCATTCAGGCAATCATGCCTATTTGTGATATTCTGGAATATTCTTGGCTACACCATAGAGATTAATGTTTAAAGGAAGCACAAAGGAAAAAGAATTAAATAAATTCTATATACGTATAGGATTGCATATACTTTTCAGAACCCAACTGGTCCAGGCAAATTGTAAAAATAACTAAATATAACACAAAGGCCAGGGAATGCTAAATTTGGAAGAAAATTATTCCAGTCTTTTCTTCACAGTTGAAGAAACTGAGGCCAGGAAAACAGTGACTTGTCCAAAGTCATCAAAAACTAATGAAAGGTAAACTTTGCTCCTCTGATGCCAGTCACGGCATAATTTCCACAACACACCTGCTGCTTAGGAAAGTTCTCTTGTCTTTCTGGGGCACTTCATCTGCACAGGCACAGTGCACGTTATGTTGGACCCACCCTGGCGTCATCACATGGCCGCCATCTCTGGCCCTGAGGATGCAGTCAAGTTGGCATACAACACCTACAGTAGGGTGATTGTTGCCGACATTGCTATTGCTGTCACCAGCTTGGGTACACTTCTAGTGCTGTTTTTAGTAAAAATGGTCATTTTTCTTTATGTATCCATAAAGGTTCTATTTTGAAAGTTATTTACAGTAATATTTACATAACAGACCACGTGTATGAAGTTAATAGTGTCTATTTCACTACCATAATCAGAGTGTCTAATTGGTGGGACAAATTGGAAAATGCAAATTATAATAACAGGAGCTCAGAGTTGCAAATAATCTCATAGATCATCTAAATTTAACAGCCCTCTCATTGATAGAAGGGACCTATATTTGCATCCTATTACTTATATTAAAGAGTACAATATAACACAAAATAGACCTAATGATAATTTGAAAGGAAATAAATCCTATGAACAATAGCCACTGCTTTAAAAAAATACCTATTTTGTCAAGCACTATGTAACAGGCATTTTATATAATTGTTCCTAATGCTTATAAACAACTTTGCAAGTTAAATGTATATGTACACACACAGAGAGACTCTATTTTAATCAAATGGACTCCTAGGATTAGACGGAGGGTCTAAAGGGATTATTGCCGCATTAGAAGAGCCAGAGCCAGGATCCCAACCCAGGCCTGCATAGCTCTAAAGTCTAAATTCATTCCACCTCATATGTGGCGTCCAGATTCATTAATCAGGGGGCAATGGCTCCAAAATTCTAAAGAAATCGACTTATTACTTTTTCTTGTTCTATAAACTATCTCTTGTGTTCCAACTTCTGAATTGATATGCCAAGGCTTCAGCGTGACGGCCACTTCTTAAACCATTTTATAGGAGGAGTCTAAGTTTCGAGCTAGAAATGAAAAAAATTTAATTAATTAAATTAATTTCTTAATTTAATGCAGGTGAAATGTCATTTGATGTATACAGTCGCCTTAAAATGAGTGAGTTTAGTTTAATCGCATTGACGTATGTGATTAGCACTAGGAAGTATCTGAGTTCAGGGCCTGGTTCTGTCTCCGTGCCACCTTGACCGAATCCCAGCCTTCCTGAGCCTCAGTTTCCCAACTAGTCATAAGTCATAATTGGCACCCTTCTTGCCTTCCTAATCGGGTAGAAATAATGTGAGAGAAAGCAGTGGGATTCTGCACATAAATATGGTTTGTAAACCAAAAGGCACCATACGCAATTTCATAATTGATACTGATTCATGCATTAAATCTCTATGGTTTATGAAGACTTTTATTAAATACATGAAAAATGAATTCTATCTCAGGGTGATAAGCATATAAACAAGAATTTCTTTGCTCTGAAGAGGAACCAAAATTCCACCACTATCTTTTGGTTTCTTGTAAAAGAAAAATGTAAAAGCAACTAGTGTTTTGCTTTTGTTTTTAGAAGTGATTTTTAATTATTGGAAATAAGCAGAAAAAAATCACCAGAGCAATTATTATTCTGTTTGAAAGGTAATTCTATGCTCTGTTTCTAGGTATTTAAGATTTTTTTTTTTTAATTACGGGAAAGGAACCAATAAAATACAAAGGGCAAAGCAAACACTGGGATCAGAGATTCCGAGAGCTGGATAAAGACTTTGGGAGACAATCCAGTCTGGATGCCCCATTTGCCTCATGATGAAACAGACTGGGAGAGAGAAAGTGATTGCCCAAGTTTACCCTGCGCGTGAACTTGGAGCAAGGACTCAAAGGCGGCTCCTTCTAATTCAAACTCTGGGGCTCTTTTCTCTTCACCTCAGGCCTTTGTTCCTACCCACCAAGGACACCTGGAGGGCCTGCAGTGGACGTTGTGATGGCTGTAAACTCCTAGTAAAAATGTTTGTCTTCAATTTCACACACCCTTTAGGATATCAAGGATGCCCCAGAAGCCTCCAGGCTGCACAAGCCAGACGAAAGACAGGCCTCCCAGTGTGTATGTGTGTGTGTGTGAGAGAGAGAGAGAGGGAGAGAGAAAGAGAGTCCCCGTGTGAGGGGAAAGGCAGGGGAGGGCCAGGAGAGGCAGACATGAAAGGATTTCTGAGAAGAACTAAAAGCAAAAAGATGTCTCTGTCTTCTGCTGAGAGTCTTTTTTAAACACCATCTCCATCTATAGCTACATCTCCTTATCAAAACAATACAATGGTGCTTCTGGGAAAAACCAGGACCCATGTCCCCATCAGTGCCCGGCTCCCCACCCCTTCAGAGCACACTGAATTCCTCCAAGGAGTGCTTTTTACTATAATGCTCCCAGACCCACAATTTAAATATCTGATTGTTACTGCTGCTCAGGCAAGGCACTGTTTGTCATTCATGTGACCACGCAGAACACATCACTTTTATTGCTTGTAGGGCCCCAGGCTTATGGCTTAAGTATCTTTTTAAAAAAAGAGTAATTATGACTATTTCTGAGTGTGTTGGAATCTTTGAGAAAAAAGCCTTTTTAAGAAAGCTTTGAAGGGCCAGGGGGACATATAAATGCAAAGATCATAATTAGCAGCCGCAACATGTAACTAAAAGATGTCCCCCAAAAGCTGATTATAGGTATAAAACACTGGTGTACATTGTTTTTCAACATACACAGTATGTGATCCTCACCTCACAGGAGATATTTCTCTCCATTCTTAGCAGGAAATGAAATAAGATATGAGCCTCCTTTTCAACATTCACGATTTGTACCAGAGCATCTTTTTAACTTCCTACTTTTTACTTTAGCACTTGCCACCCTTGTAAGGAAGCTTGCTTGATTTACTTTGCCAGGAAATTTCTGTTTTCCTTGAGCATGAAAAGTCCAGCAATTACCTGGAACTCTCTTCTGTGGCGGAGACTTGTGTAGACATTACCTGGTGATTGATCATGGACGTTTGGGGTTAGTGGATAGAGAGACGAGTCCTCTGTTCACTGTTGTTTATTTCTATCATGTTTTCTTATTTTCTCTACATAAGAGGAATTTTTGCTCGTCAAAGATTATTAAGCTTTTAAGGGAAGTATAACCAACCATTAATGTCAGTCTTCCGAAACAATGTGAGTTGCCAGCATTGTGTGTTTCAGGTAACTCAGTAATGCTAAGTAAGACAATTTTCCCCGGTGTACTTAGATTTACAAAGTGCTAATAAAATGCAATTTTAATGTGTTTTGTGAAACCATAGAGCAAAAATGTTTCCCGCAGAGACAATGGGTCAGCCTAAGCTGGGTGAATGACAGTGAGGGCAGATTTAAATGTTGATGCTGTAGAAAGGCAACAGCTTCCCTCCTCCTAATTCTTCTACCACAACACCCAGGTATTCCACCCTTCCTGCTACTTTTTCCAGCATTCTCACAAGTACTGTATGAAAACCATTATCTGTTATGATAATCAGGAAATAAGAATTTAGCAATAAACTGGGTGGTGCCTGTAGCTCAGTGGGGAGGGCGCCAGCCCCATATACCAAGGGTGGCAGGTTCAAACCCGGCCCAGGCCAAACTGCAACAACAACAACAACAAATAGCCAGGTGTTGTGGTGGGCGCCTGGTGTCCCAGCTACTCGGGAGACTGAGGCAAGAGAATCGCCTAAGCCCAAGAGCTGGAAGTTGCTGTGAGCTGTGATGCTACAACACTTTACCAAGGAGGACAAAGTGAGACTCTGTCTCTATATAAAAATTAAAAAATAAATAAATAACTTAGCCATAAAATAAATGACAATCATATAGTAAACCTTAAGAATTAACACTAAAAACGCTCCAGCAAGACAATGCTCCTGGTGATGTTCCCTCCTCTGGTTTTATAGGTTTTACAACACATTATCCACGTCACTTTGTACATTTGCATGATTAAAAAGTGCAAAGAGGTAATATAAAAAAATAGGAAAAATTATCTTGTAGACATATTTTTACGACCAAAATTATCCGAAATGTTATCCCAATGCTTTATACCCGAAACTGGACAGGTCTCAGAGCCATTAAAACATAAAGGTAGTAATTGATAATTATTTCCATTTATTGAACAGCTATTTGTTCAGTGCTCCATACATTTCAAGAGCCTTGAGAGCTTTCAGGGTTGATATTACTAACTCTATTTTACAGATTCAAGGACATTAAATAGTTCATTCAAGTGATAGCTGGTCAACAGCAAGGCCTCATTTAAACCTGTTTCCTTCTATAAATATAAATAAGAACAGTTATTTTATACAGATAATACACAGAACCACTTGGTGTGCCTCATGGAACATGGAATGTTACAGCAAACACACTTGTAATCCAAATGGGAGTGTATGATCTTTTTAAATAAAAGAGGAAGAAACATCATTTTGTGTTTAATCTCTATTTCTACCTTCCTCATAGTCTCTGAGAGCAGAGATAATTTTTACTTATATTAATATTTACGTGCTGGCACCTGGCGTATAATAAAGAGACAAATGTTGAATCTATCGATTCTTATAACTAGGCCATGTCAAGGATTCTGAAATGGCTCTAAATACAATCCAGAAAAACTACTATACTGCTCCTTAAGGGTTGCTAAAAATTCAAACATAACAGAGTGAAAGGGATAAATTAAAAAGAAAACTATTTTGAAAGAATCTCCTGGTCCTCCAGTACACCCCTGAGCACTCCCTGTGGTAATCTACTATCTCCTTTACCCGCACACTGCAAGACGACCAAATGCCTAGATCCTCGGGAGGCTGTCCATCCCTAAGAGTGAGGCTGTTTGGTCACATTTGCGGCCGAGACTTAGTAGAATGTTGATTTTAATCAAATGTTCCACTTTAGCGGTTGGATTGCCTGGATGCATCTTGACTGATACAGCATGTACATAAAGGAAGACCAGAGCTCCTTGCTTGAAAAGTGAATCTACACCAGCCCTGTCTAATTACCTTCTAAGGGTGAGCAGACGAAGGTGGCTGGTGTGATCTTTTGATCTTTAAGCCCTTCCCTACCTGGGGCATTTTGTTCAGAAATGTGCAGTTGCAATCCCTCCTCTGTTATTCTGTTGTTTATTTTGCCCACACCGCTGTGTTTGCCCTGGACGCAGCTGAGACGGCACCGTGACGCTGGCTTCTTGTCGGACATGTAAATGGCATCCGGGAGGGAAGCTCCCCGGGGGCTGCCCAGAGTGGAGACTTGAGGTAGGAGTGTGATTTTCATTTTTATTCAATAGAACCTGATTTAGCAAAGCATCTTTCAAGTGTATATGCAAGCCTTCTTTTTCCAAGCCCTGTTTTGGTGCTTTCTTTTCCATTAGAGAGTTATACGTACAGACAGACACTACCCTGTCACTGAGGGTGGCCAAGATGAGGTAGCTGGCTGGAATGCCAGAGGAGGGATTTTTTTTCTTTGAGTCCGAGATTAGACAAACTGAACATTTTAAATCCTGAGATTCTATGATTTTATTGGAAGGGGGAAAAGGGACAAATATTTAGGATACTTAAATAATTCTTAAACAGATTACTTTGTCAAAAGTATATAATATAGCATAAAATTGAAGTATAATTTTTTCTCTAAGCAGATAATTTATTAGTAGTGTTATCTAGCATCTTAGACACTCTGTTTCTGTCATTAATGGGCTACCATGGACTTTCCTGAGCATAGTAGAGTTCAGGTAAAGACCGAATGGATGTCCCAATATGTCTTATTGCTCAGGGACACCTGAAGTCCTGGCTTGTATTTATGATTTTTCTTTATGCCCACATCTGATTATAACCCTCCACTCACCATGACGTCAAGGTTCACCTGAAAACAAAATCCATTTCCTTAAGTGTTCTGTACCACTACCTGGAAGAACTTACTCCCCTGGAACTGGCTTTCTACATTTGAGAGCAGTATATTTGAGATTTGTGTAGCTTAGTGAAAATCAAAGCAGGAAACTTGTTAAAGTTGGTAAAATTCAATTCTTCTCCTAATTTTGAATCTTGCTTATTCTACACAGCAGAGGAGAATTCCAGCATGGCTGACTGAATACCGCCATCCCTAACCTGCTGATTGGCTGTGGAAGGGCAACCCTGCCTCTCTTGGCCCCGGTTTCCTTGTTCCTTAGGGGACAGAATACAATAGACCTAAAAGGTCCTTTCTGATGCTCTCACATTCTAAGAGCCAGTCATTACTATCATCCTCTTTGTATACAGGAAGAAACGAAGATCCCTCCACAATTAGGTGGCCATGCCAGTTACCAAAGGCAGGAACATCTGATTCCCAATCTCTTGTTCTCACCAATTTACTCTCCTGAGCCCTGTACGGTCAAGTGGCGAAGCAAGCATCTCAAAGATTTCATTATTGTGTTATTATTCTGATTTTAGAAAGAAATCTCAGGAGATTCCTGGAATAAGAATGTCTAGATAAGTATCAAAATTTTTCCTCCCAAAATGGCAGCGTGGCTTTCTTCAGCCCAAACCTGGCGCTTTGCAACCTGTGTCAGCTGCTGGGCAGCCGTTGGCTCATTTGGTTCCCTTCCCCCGAAGGAGCTGCTGCCTGTCTATTTTTAAATGAAATAAAACTAATTTAATTTTGAGAATTCTTTGGAACATTTCATGACATTTGTTGAGATAATTGGGGACATCCTGGAGTGTCACACAACCAAGGTTGGGAATCGGTGCTCTAAGGACTGAAGAAGCAAATTAATTTTTCTCTCTGGTTTTCTTCAGATAGTTTTATGTGCAGAAACGCAACTTTCCAAGGTTTTCATTCTGGTTTTGCCTCCTTCCTCCTTGTCATCCTTTCGTCTTTGTTTACTGACCATGGACCACTCCAGAGCTCGTTAAAGTACTTTTTAACCTAATTAGTTTTCTTCTGATAAAACAATACCCCCAGTCCAGGAATGTGCATTTTTTTCCGAGGCAGGAAGAGGCTGTGACCTTCTGAACCGCTCCGCTGTCAGGCTGAGCACAGGTGACTCATGAAACACACATCGAGGGATAGGAAAAAACAGCTCAGCAAGACAGTGCCCTGTCTTAATAATAGGAAAAATACATTTTCAAAGAGTTGTGCTAGGTTTCTTTTGAAGACTCTGCTCATGGTTTTCAAGGTATCTGACCTGACCTGATTGGATTCGAGAATAAGCAGAGCTTCAGCAGAGGGAAACTGCGCGCTGTCTCATGGTGTGTTTAGAGGTAAAACCACAACAGTTCCCCGGGAAAATTAGATACAAATGTCTCATTCAAGATGGCCCATTTAAAAGTTAAATCGCAGAAAATTGAAGCACAACTGACTGGTGACCTGCGGTGGACCTGTTCACCAGTTGATCGCATCTTTGTCTGCCCAGCCTTCTCAACGGCTGCCCACTTGACTCACCCTGTCTAGTCAATATTCAAACATTCATTCCTTCACTCAGTTGCCACCGAATACGCACTACTGCAAACACCATACTTCTGCAATATGCTTTTCCATTCATCAGGTGATACTTAGGAAAGTCATTTAACCAGTCTGAGCTTCATTCCGTTCTCTGGCTGTTACAACAGGAGGTTAGGTGGGATTCCTATTCTATTATTCCTAAACAAACCCCAAATTCAAGGCATGGGTACTGATATCAACATAATATCGATCCACACTGAAAAAAAAAATGCAACATCTCTCAGCTCTTTATAAACAACTGGCCCTAACACCTTTTCTTTTATTAACTGGCAACCTAACCAATTAATCCGATGTAGGTCTAACCACAAAAATTTTTCCAGTGAAAGGGTCTAAGTGTCCCAGAAGCCAACAAAGCAAATTTGACTTGTGGATTGTTTTAGAGATTGTGTTTAGTTCCAAAGATCCCGGGCACTGAGCTCACTGCTCAGAAGTAGCTCAGTGAAGTCTTGGTACCTAATTCTTCCATCACCTTGTGGTAGTTAGCACCAGACTAGTGGGCAGACTAGAAACAGACTGTGGTGGAATTGGCTACTTGTCCTCAGCGTCCACTCTCCTCCTTTTCTGCTTAGTAATAGAAGACTCTGAGTTTTGGATAAGAATTTGACCATCCAACCAAAGTGTGCATGTCCCAGACTTGCAATCTGGTATGGCCAAAAGGATGCTTTTGAGCCAGTGGTGTGAAAGCTGAAGTGATGGGAGCTGACTTCTGGGTCATCTCCTTAATGATGAACTACTCGCCATGGATTTTCAACTGCATCCTTCCTACTGCCTGGGAAGTGGTGACTGCTGGAATAGCCTTGCCCATAGGCATTAAGGATGTTAGAACTGCCCCTGGATTATTAGGGGCATGAACCACAGCCCTCTGGATTATTAGGACAAAGAGATAAGCTCCCACTTTACTTCTGCCATTATTTATCACAGATACTTTGTTACAATAGCTTAGCTTATAACCCAGCTAATATTCCATTAGTTCTTAACTGGAAAGGTAATAGTTTTAGGACATACAAAATATTAAATATTTTTAAAATAGCAAACAGAGGTAGGTAAAGGGATGATAGATCATACTGCCTTTTAAGAATTTTCCTAAAAGAGTGAGTGAGATGTCAGAAAAAAAATAGGGAAAAAAATAACAAAGCCCATGTAAGGATCTCTGTAAAGTGAAGAGCAGCTCTTAGGTCAGCTGAGCCTTGCCACATAAGGAAGATGCTTGCAGGACAGACAGGAAACATATAACACATCTTATTTTGTTACCACATTCTTATACTTCTGTAGTGAACAGAGGCTCTCTATCCAGGCAAATTTTAGTTCAAATTGTAGCTTCCCTAGAGACTAGCTGTGACATTGGCCAGTTACTAAACCATCGAGCCTCAGTTTCCTCATCCATAAAAGGGGCATAATAACAGATATTTCCTCAGAGGTGTTGTTATGTAAGCTCATGTGTGCTTGGTAAGCTCAAGCAGGCTCTGCTTGAATAAGAAACCATCACCGTCACTGTCTTTCTCCTACTTGCAGCCTGGTATCCCTGCTGTTGTTGCTCCAGCTGCAATCTTCCTGGCATTTTATGCTCTGAGTGGACTGAAGGAGCCTGTCCCTGACTTCTGCAGACGGCCCCACTAGAGCAATGCCTGTCGTCAGCTCATGATGCTCCACTCGCAGCCAGGCAGATAGAAAGCAGGTCTGTGGCCCCACATTTGCGCTCTGGGGAGGGGAGGGGGCTTCCACAGACATTTAGCAAGAGGCTTAGGTTACTGGGTAGTCCACTCGCAGTTTAGAACTCGGTAAAATTACCTGACCAGATCGAGTTCCTATTTGCAGTCTCATTTGCAAAAACAGAGGCACAGCCTGTGTTCCCCTCCCTTAACTTCTTTGAGGATTATTTTCTGGATAATGCTCCCATGACTCTGCAATGCCGCTGCAGAGGGTCCTCGTCTTTTTGAGGCACTTAGGTTCTGCACATGATGGTGCTCTCATTTGGAAATGCAAGAAATTTAAACGTATGTGGCAGAATGTCTGAATCCTCTTACGCACTTTCTAGTTACCCTTGAAATATTTCTGTGCAGGTTAAAGGGACTGCATGGCTCCTTCGGATTCAGAGCCTGCTTTGTGCGGCTTTCAGAAGTTTTTTTAACTGGGATGATCTCTTCAGGAATCCAAACTGGGGACCTGAAACAAAGGACTATGCTTCCTAAATTATCAAAATTGACCAAATATATCCCTCTCCATCATTCAAACTCAAACAAACCTCAGCTAAATCAAATAAAGAAGCTAAACAGATTGTAAAGACAGCATGACCTGTGTGTTCAAAGCTCTCCTAAATCAACTGCAGCATAAGTTTTCACATTTTTAAAAATATCTGCACTATGTTTCAAATTCTAATGATGGTGACATGTTTATCCCAACTGAATTCACACCAGCTTTACACTTTAGATAGCAAGGCTTATTTATTAAATGCCTCCTATGGGCCAGACCAGGTAGATAGATGGCTCAGGGCATTGTAGTAGTTAATCATTAGGGTGAATATTACAGCTGCCCCCACTTTAAAGGCAGAGTAACTGAGACCTAGACACAAGGTCACATAAGACACGCAAGGTAACTAAGAAAAGATTCAAACTCTGTCAGTCTGAAAGCGCCTGCCATCTCCATCATTCTTACTTCCTTTCAGATTGGGAGGTTTATTGGGACTAGGCAGTTCAGTTTGTTATAGCCCGGAATAAACATGGGTAAAACCCATAGTTTTTCTTTATCGTACTGGAAATTCATGGCTTTGGCAGATACCATGATGCCAGAGCAAAAATGAAAGATTTTTTGTAAACGAGGTGGGTTTCTTAATTTATTTTTAGAGATAACAGTGGAATTTAGTTCAAGTTCATATCATCTAAAAATATACTTTTCTGTGCACTCGTGTGTATCTTAGATATGTGAAAGTGTCAGTTTCCCTTAATTAACGGCAGGTAGAGGGTCCAAGTCTATCACATTCACCCTTCTTCTTTTCCCTGCCCCCCAAATCTCAGCCTACAGCCCTTCAAAACTTTTAGAGGGAGAACCCTGTAGGCTTGGGGGAAGTATTTCCTGTCCACTGGTAACACAGCCAGTGAGATGCTTCCACCTTCCTCCCCACGTGCCCCCAGCTCAGTCGTCCCTCAAGGCCTCCCTGGCAGCCAATCAGCCAGCTCTGTGTACTTGTTGCTTTCCTGATGCCTCTCACTCTCCTCTTTACCTTCCAACACATTCCCACCATCCCCACTCTTCTCCCCCATTCACATTTTCCAGATGAAACAATAGGGAGAATCTGAAAGTGAGACTAGCTGCGGCCTGGAGCCACCCAGGTTGACAGACCTGAGAAGCAAGGCCACCTGGAGCCACCCAGATTGACAGAATTGAGAAGCAAGGCCACTGGCAGGACTAAGGGAAGTGTGTGGTCTCTGGAGAAGGAGCTTGGACAGGTCCGGCTGGGCAGCAGGGGCACCTGGCTCCAGCAGGGGCCTGCAGTCTCCAAACTGGTGACCTGTGCAGGCCAGATCCCAGCAACCCAGCAGGGCATGAAGGACCAGTAAAGGGAACACATTGTCATTTGAGTGTAAAAAATACAAACCTAGTCTACATTTGGGGGAGAAAATTCCTATTTGGAAGATACCTGAAAAACAACTTTTTATCAGTTATATAACATTTTTAAATACTTAAAATTTATGACATCCCTAATGGAAAAAGAGAAATTAAAGATTTAGAGAACCATCAATATTTGTAAAGAAATAGACCCAATAAAAGCATTATTACAGCCATGTACAGATTGTAATTATTTTATCTCAAGATACTTTACTCAAATATAAGGTGCTGGTGTTTCTGCAGAATAGCCATCACATTTAATAATGGTAATGGTTTGACTTATATGGCTTTGTACTATTTTGAAAGCATGTTTCTACACTAATACTTATGAAATGTTTGGAATTTATTGTGTGCTGGCACATCCTTAATGCTTTATATGGGTGATTCTCTTGAATTCCTCATAATTTTGTGAGGGAGATACAACATTTCCATTTCACAGATAGGAAAACTGAGGTTCCAATGACTTTCTCAAGATCACAAAATCAGTAACCGAGAGACCTAGAACTCCCTTCTTCTGTTCCTGTGCATTCTTGTTCTAATGATTACTATTACTATTTCACACTGAATGGGACTGGAACATTTTATTTTATTTCTGTTTATTTATTTATTTAAGATAGAGTCTTACTCTGTCGCTGTTGATAGAGTGCTAGGATGTCATAGCTCACAGCAACCTCACTCCTGGGCTCAAACAATTCTCTTATCTCAGCTTCCCAAGTAGCTGGGACTATAGGCACCCACCACACACCTGGCTATTTTTAGAGACAGGGTCTCGCTCTGGCTAAGGCTGGTCTCCAAATCCTGAGATCAGACAATCCACCCTCTTCGGCTTCCCAGAATACTAGAGTTACAGACACAAGCCAGTGCACCTGGCCTAGGATCAGAACATTTTAAAATAACATTTATCAATGTCTACAATCTTCTCTTTGTCATTAAAAAAATAATGTGCTGCAGGATCTTTTCACACATGCTCCATACCTGCCCAGCCCCAACAGGCGCTTCCCAGCATTAGTGCTGGATGGGCTGGCTAGCTGAGTTTCTTAGTGACGGACCTTTCTTGCATGTGGTATTATTGAGTATGATCCGGTGATGCCTGGCATTGTTGGAACAGTGCACGAGATGTAGACTATGTCTTCTCTCTGTTCAAAACTACATGTGGCCCGGCTAAGGTCAAGTCCCTGAGATTTGCTCTGAGAGTCTAGAGGAGAGGAAGGTCTACTTAGTTTTTTAGCACTGGAGAGACTTCTTGGAGGAAGTGGAATTTGAATTGGGGTATAAAGAGTGGAAAATACAGTTTGTAAATAAGAAAACACGCTCTTAACTTTTATAAGTGAAGACCTATAGCTAAACTTAGCAACTAGCAATTATTTGATTTAACATCATTTGACTTTAAAATGTAAATAGTATTTGAGTTAAATATGAGGCTATTGAAAAGGTTTATATTTTCTATGCCTCCTGATAAAGCACAATGTCGTCTGAGTTAGTTCAAAATTAAGAATAAGAATCAAATGCTGGTGCCATCTGGTCCACCAATCAGGTCCAGCAAGATGAGGACCATGAACTGTCCCCACCATTTTTCCTGCTTTGTCAATGTATAATCACCTTCCTCATCCACGGTATCCACAATCCCTTGTGGTTTCACATCATTAACATTTTATCTTGTGTCTTACATCCAGTCTTTGATTTGCCACCAGAATTGCCTTCCCTTGAATCGTGTCGTGATTCTTCCTATAGGTACCTTTAGGGTCTCACGGCTCTTGAAATAAAGTCCCTCTGCCTCGTCTTTGTGCAGTGGGGGCATTCCACAAATTAGTCCCGTAGTGTCTCCCTGAAATTCTTCTCATCACCCCCCTGAACGCCTCCCATCCTTCTACCAAGCACATCCTTTGCACAAACCAAGAGCTTCTCTTAGCTAAGAAGTCTTCTCTTCGTCCAGACTGAATAAAAGAATCCTGTTCTTCCTTAACATTAAGATCAAACATCGCCAACATCAGAGAATCTATTAAAATGGGAATTGCTTTGTTTACTTAAGAATTCTCTCCCCAAACATGCTGTTCTCGGAAGGTCTCCTGTGTCCTTTCCTACCTCCCACGAGCTCCAATCACAATCATTTACTCTATAATATCATAAGCGTGGCTTTCGAGTTTTATTTGTCTCTGTATTTTATTCTGACGTGTATTATAGTGAGTTGTTTACTTATCTTTCCTCCCAACTAAACTGTAAGCACCTTGAAAACAGGGAATATGTCTTATTTGCTTTTTTATACCCAGAGTTGTATTTTCACTCTGTATTTTGGCCATACAGACTAATAATTTTATGCTTTTCAATTAATAACACAAAAGTCTTAATTTAACAACAGGAAAACTACAGCTAGATAAACATCATTCTAACTCACATGACAAATATCCCATCGGTGTTTGTTGATCAGAATGACAATGGAAACGTGTTGCCATTTACAGAGTGAACTGTTGACAGAAAACATTCTTCATTTTTTAGTTCAGCTACAGCATCAGCTAAGGGAGACTAAATAGAACCGTTAATTAAGGTCCCTTTCTTTGTTTCCTTAATATTTTTTTATTGCCAACTCTAAGCCCCAAGACAAAGCCAGTTCCTTGCCTTCAAGAAAGTGACACTGGGCTCGGTGCCCATAGCACAGTGGTTACGGCGCCAGTCATATACACCAAGGGTGGCAGGTTCGAACCCGGCTCCAGGCCAGCCAAACAACTGCAACAAAAAAATAGCTGGGTGTTGTGTCCCAGCTACTTGGGAGGCTGACTCTTACGCAAAAAGAGAATCAATTGCGTAAGCCCAAGAGTTTGAGGTTGCTGTGAGCTGTCATACCACAGCACTCTACCAAGGGCGACATAATGAGACTCTGTCCCCCGAGAAAGAAAGTGACACTGCTGTTGCATAGACAGTTCCATTTACCTTTAATCAAGTTCTCACTGAGTGAGGAGTTTAAGTTCTGGCGGCCCAGCTCTTTGAGAAGATTGTATAATGCAGTGTATGCACATAAGTTCTGTAAATGTCATCATGGGTGATAATGAGTAATTGCTTACATTTACTACTTAAACGTACTTTACTATTTATAAAATGTTTCTATGTATAGTATTCTTTAACCCTCACAGAAAAATTGTGAGGTAATATTTGACCTCCTTAGGTATAGGAATGAGTTCAAGTGCTCAGACAGAGGCCATGAAGCTGGAACGCCGCAGAATCTAGCTGAACCCAAATCTTCTCACTCCAGCGCTTCCCAGAGCATCCTGCAGAAACAGAGCCAGGTCCGGGGCCCTGGACTCTGGGGAAGAGGAAACCAGGGGCTCTCAACTGCTCGGGCGGATAACATGCTGAGACCCGTGACATAACACCACTTCCCTATAGTGGCTTGGAGACGAGGATCACTGTCCTGGACCTGGGAGTGGCTCATGCGCGTGGGGAGAAGCCTTGGAGCACAGAGCAACAGGAAAGCACCCAAGAGGCCTGTACAAACCCAGTTTCTCCAAAAGATGATTACCAAGGGAAAAAAAAACAACCCCAAACCACCACTAATCCTGAAATGTGCTGCTCCTGATGGGAAGTTTTGACTCTGGCCAACTACAGAGAAGGTGTGACTGCACCAGAACCCGTCAGTATGCTCACAACTTTGCACAGTCCCTGGCCCGGGGGGTCTAGGAGGGAGCCGAGAGGCACAGGAGTAAACTAACATAACTCCAATGAATACAGGGACTCCATGCACAGGCAGGAGTTTAAGGTTTAGGTCATCTTAGCTTAAAAAGCCCAAACAGGCAGCACATGGATAAAATATGTAAACCACAAGTAGCATGGTCAATGTCAACATGTTCATTCAATCTTGGAAATACTAGAACCAGAGGGAATCTTTCAGAGGTTAAGCGAGATGAATTCAGGCTCTGTAAGAAAGTGTCCTCTCCGTCACCTAACTGATGAATTACAGGGTAGAATGGCTCCTAATAGAAACTGGGCTTGTTCAAACTTTTGGGGTGTGTTAACTACTTCATTCAGCAAGTGTGCAGTGAGTGTATGCTGCATGTTAGACCTGTACAATATACCAGCAGTGACAGAGTAAATAAAAACAGAATTCCCAGGGTCCCCGTGCTTATGGTTTGGCTGACACGGTGAGGATGGTGAGCTCACGGGTATGTCCTGTGGGCCCCAGACAGACCTTGGGGCTCATGTTCACTTGCAGCTTGCATATGTCCTGCGCTTCCCTTTCCTGATAATTTGGAGCAAAAAAGTGTGGGTGGGTAATTAAAGTTGAATTTGGGGTTTTAGCCTTAAATAAGCAATTATCAACTATTTCCAGTAGCACAGAGAAAGACAGCAAATGGCCTGCAATCTCTCTAAGATCCAGTGGTAGAACTGGATGTAACATGGGTCAGCTATTCTTCCTCAGCCTCTCTAATGCAATCCATATTCCAAATACATTTATTAAGCAAGTATTACAGCAGGAAATGTGCACGACCATGGATAGACTATCTAGACCCTTACTGTACATTCATTATTTACCAAGCTCCGTCTCAAGTATTTTGTACTCATTATTGCAGTTAATCCTCAAGCAACTCAGCCACATGGTTTTCATTATCATTCCCGTCTTGATGAGGAGGAAACAGTGCTCAGAGTGGTTCTTTAAGTCAAAGTTAACCCTACCCAAGGTAAGGTAAGTAAGTAAATGCTAAAGTCGGGATATAAAACTAGTTTTGTCTGATACCAGAGTCATGTTCCCAAATAAATTCAATATTGTCTCTAAGTGTTTGCCTTCAGTAATCTTAGTCTTCTAGGAAAGAAGGAAATATTAAAATATTATTTCCACATTAGTGGTAACTACTATAAAGAGGAACACTTACTAATCTGATACATGGGAAATCATTAAGTCAAGTTTTGAGGATCAAGGGAGGCAACATCTAAACCAAGTCCTGAAGGCTGTGCAGACACCAACTGGGAGGAATGGGAGGAAGAAGAAGTCTGTGCAAAGCCCCTGAGGCGGGTCTGAAGAACTGCAGGTGCAAGGCCATGATCATCCTTGACCATCCAGCCACCATGTGACACAAATTACAAGATGATCGCATACAAATAACCTCACTTCTGCTTGGATATGGCATGAGGCCACATTAGGACTCTGCTCATGCTGGGGAAATTTGATTCAATTTTGGTGGAAAAGGCTGTGAATCACTACGCAGGAGCCTGGAGTTCTGGTCACCCTAGGGCGATGCAGCCTTGGAAGGAGACATATTGACACATGGCCAGTGTAGGCTCAGCTGTGGTCATTCTTCCATCTGTAACTGCCTAACAGGTGGTGACTGGGTGTCCCTTCTTTGTCACCAGATGTTGCTAAAATTCTCAGTCTTTGGTTCTATATCAAAAGCCTACATTTGAATGAAGGGGAACAGATTGAGTAACCAAAAAGGGCCAATTTTGTCCTGGCAGGCCCAAGAGTGCAAAATACAGAGTGAGGAAGGAGAAGCTGTGGGATTTGAGGCAAAACTATGAAGGAATTGAAGTCAAATCTTTGCACTCTACAGGGACAAACATCCTGCTGGTGGTAACTTCCCTGGGGCCATTATTTCAGGATCGGCATTAGTTTTAAAGTAATGTGCATTTCACATATTCATTACTTTATCTTACAGGGAGAATGAAAAGGCTTCAGAAATGCACAGACCTGGATTCAAGCCTTGGCCCTAGGACTCACTAGCTGTGTGGCCTTGGGTAAGTTGCTTATCCTTATCTTTACAATAAGGATAATAATGTAGATTTTGAATGACCAGCTAGGGGATTAGAATGTAATGTATGTAAAGCACTTAGGCTGGCCCTCCCCAGGCATTCAATAAATGGTAATTAATATTATGATTATATAGACATTTAAAGGGGAGTTTTTTAGTGCCTTAACTAAAATTTTGACGAGTGGTGAAATTTGAGGCTTCTACAGATTAGGTATTTTTGAGTATGATTATTTTTTGAATCCAACAATGGTTTAAATTTACTAAAGACTTATCTTTTAAAGAAATCTTACAGTTAAATAACCATATTTCTGAGCCAAGAAATTTGGATCCATTATCTGATCAGTATTGATAAGTTTCTAAGAAAAAGAGAAAGAGTATTTGAAACTGGGATCCCCTAGAAAAATTCAATATATATGGTTTCCATAACTACATCCATGATTCTTTTAGGAAAAGAGCCTCTGGCCTGGCACGATGGCGCATGCCTGTAATCCCAGCTACTGAAGATCACTTGAGCCCAGGAGTTCAAGGCCAGACTGGACAACATAGCAAGGCCATATCTCAAAACAAAGCAAAACAAAATAGCCTCTGGTAACTAGTGATCTTTTGTAATACCTTGATGCTTTATTGTTTCTGATCAACCAACTACTCTAGAACTCTAGTGCTAAAAACTAAGCTTAATAATTGACAGAAAAGAAGACATATGTAACTCTCCTAAAAGTGAGCAAACTAGATATTCACGTTTTGTTTAATTAGTTAGATATCAGTGCTGAAGTAAAGTATTCAAGACAGGCATAAGAATGGAAAGAGCCTTGGGCTGAGAATCAAAAGACTTGAGTTTTAATTCTGACTTTGTCCCAGCTTAGGCGTAACAACATGGCACAGAGGAGTAAAACTGAAAGTTATCACATTCTCAAAGGGATGGAGCAAGAGAGTATCCCAGAGTTTATCACTTAGAAACAAGGTGTGTTGCTCCTAGCATCTGCATTTATTTTTGACTATAACTTAAGTAGTTCTAGAAGTTTAATTAAAGCTTTTAGGCTTACCCATAAAACTAAATATTTATTTACCACTCCCTTCACTTATATATATTTTTAAAAAACTATAGAGTTTTGGTTCTTAAATGCTAATTAAGATGCTTAATTAAACTATTCTATTTTGATAAATACATTTTGATGTAGTAAATATTATGACAGGGAGCTATCTTAGCATCCTAAATTTGGAAGGCTGGACTATTACGGAGAAATTTAGCAGCTACTAACAAGAATATACCTTTCAATCTGTGATAAAGGAATCTTGCTCAATTATGGGATTCTGAAAACAAAAGCACACTTTACCTACAAAAAAATTTGAAGGGTCATATAAGTATTTCATTATTGAAATGAGTTTAAGGCTTTAAATGAGTTAAGGCTCATTTGAAAAAATATAAATCACTTACCTTATTTTAAAGCATCCATCTTCCCCCTAATGGTGTTTACTAAGTCTGAAAGGCATTTATTTAAAATAAATAGAGTAACTTGTACATTGATTAAACTCTCTGTCTCTTAGGTAGATCCTGGAACTGCAATTTAACATATAGAGTTGAAGAGAACACCAATTAAAGACACAGATAGGCTGAGTCAGGTGCTCATCAGAGGAGACAGGATTAGAGACAGGTTAGAAATGTAAACCCCCAAGTATGCAAAATCTAAATGCAATAATATAATGAAAGCACAAAACCAAACCAATTGAGATAAAAATGAAGCACTTACCTAGTATGATCACCTGGAAAGCGTGGCAAATTCCTGCAAATTGCAGGAATTCACATTGCAAAGTACTCAGCGATACTTCTGTGTAGTTCTATAGAAAGCCCCGAAAATCCTGCAATATCTTGCAAAGTGCTCCACAGGTATCCAGTACTTTTGAACTGATATCATTCTACGTTCCTCAGTGGATCCAAATCACGTAACCACTGGTCTTCAAGTGATGAAAAGAGAAAGCCCTGGAGAAATGGAGGACTGGTTTTCAGTTTTGAGGATGGGCTAGACATCAAAAATCTACTACTTAGAGGAACCCTGGATACCAAAAAAAATACAAAATAAAAAAAATGCCCTTTTGATTATTTTTTTTTAAGTATTTGCTTCTAAAAAGGACAGAATCCCCCAACCTCCCAACCCATATTTTAATAACCCAACAATGGAAGAGAAATATTTGACAGAGGGTGTTTGGATGTCGATGATCTCCAACTGCTTCCAAATCTGCATAAATAAGACTCCAACAAATCCCTGCACAATGAACCTACTGAATGGGGCTCTATTTATCTGCCGCTGAAGGATAAAGGGCCAAGCCAATCCTATTGACAGTTAAGTCTGTAGCTTCCAACATATCACTGAGGTCGCTAACCTACCACTACAGTATGGGCTGACATAAGCTGCTGAAGTGCTCAACAAAAATTAGGACTCAAATCAATTCCCTGCTAAAATCCAATTTAGGAAGCTCTCAGTTTGCACAGTTTGGGTTGATCAAATTCAGAGATGGGATTCGATTCATATTTCAGTAATGAAGATCAGGGCTGAGAACTGATATATTGAAAGGTGTATTTTTCCATTTCTTCTCCACATAAAATATTCATGGATGCCATGTTCTACAGTGTACTCTGACAGCATAACAGCTGCCAAAAACCTGGTACCTGAGGCCACTTTTACATCAATAAATTATCGAAGGTTACATCTGTAGCAAGATAGCTTTATTTGGCCAAGCAAATAATACCAAGGTACATAACACAGTTATCCCAGCTTTTGTTCCCTTGAGGGCGGACTATTGTTACACTCTATGCTGCAAAGCACGCTGGGAAGCACTGACCAAGATGTAAGGAGGAAAAATACCTGCCTCTGTGCCCTAATAGAGCCAGTACAATACAGGGGGAAGGTCGTAATTGACAGTCAAATGTCACGAGCTGTGCAAAATTGACCACCTCTCTGAACTCAGTTCACCATGTCTCACTGCAAGGCACTGAATTCAATAAATAGGCAATATTTCTAAATGATCTGCCACATGATAGACAGTCAGGTAATGCTATTGAAGGAGCTACCTTCTAAGGACATATCATATAGCACTGAAACACTCAAGTGCTCCATCAGTCACAAGGCACGTCCTAGAGAGCGCCTATGTCTCTTTAAGACTCACTAAGTGTAGAAATTCAACTTTAGGGACTTCTGAAGAAGTTAGTTTCACAAATGAAATATTTCTCCCTTTGCCATTCTCATTCTTTCTTCTCACATCTTTTAGAACTCTGGGTATCTCCTTCCTCCTAAGCAGAGGAAAGTCCTGAATTTATGGGGCCACCTCCCAATAGAACTACTAACCAACTTGCCCAATATTGGTGTTAAAGACTGGTGCATTTTAGAAATTATCACTAAGGCTTGGTGCCTGTAGCTCAAGCAGCTAAGGCCCCAGTCACATACACTAGAGCTGGCGGGTTTGAATCCAACCTGGGCCTGCCAAACAATAATGACAACTATAACCAAAAAATAGTCAGATGTTGTGGTGGGCACCTGTAGTCCCAGCTACTTGGAAGGCTGAGGTAAGAGAATTGCTTTAACCCAGGAGTTGGGGATTGCTGTGAGCTATGATGTCACAGCACCCTACCCAGGGTGACAGCGTGAGGCTCTGTCTCAAAAAAATAAAACTATCACTAAGCTCTTTCTTTTCTTCAGTATAAAATTATATATGTAGAAGACCCAAGTGAGTGACCTCAGACTAAAAGCCACAGAAGGATCTGATATATGGCACAGAATTCACAGCTGGCTTTGAGCGAGGCTCCAGGTCTACTGAATTGTCACCCTGCTGGTGTATGCTTAGGGTAAGTGTAAGAAGCATTCCAGACTGCAAGAACTTTAAAAGCAGAGTCCTGATCACTCCAAAGTGAGGCAGAATCTCTTCCACCGCTCCAAGACACACGCACGTGTGCCTCCCTGCAAAGTACTTTTTTAAAAATTAACTTAAAAAATGAGCAATGGCCTAATTTTTTGTTTCTGCTATTTGCCAGATAATGATTCTAGTCTTTTATAGATATTCCATCTCATCCTTACAAATCAGGCATTTTAAAACTCATCTTATAAATGTTGAAATTGAGGCTCAGAGAGGTTAAATGACTTGCTCGTGTCTCCAAGTCTAAGGAAAACGAATCCAGTTCAGTGTGGCTTCAGAGTCTGTTCATATAAAGCCTGACAAGCTCGAGAACTCATCCAAAAAGGGTTACATACTTCAATGCTGAATATCACTGTGGTCATCGTGAAGCACGCCCCTTGGGAAGCTATGCACTGATGCCAGAACTTCATCCACCATTCAAAGCAATTTTGAAACTCTTTTTCTGGAATGACCATTAGAGCGGGTGACTCAAGTGGTTTCAGCAATAAGGTATATGGCACTTTTTCTAGGATGAGTTCACAAACTTAATTGTCTGATCTTGTATCACAACACATCCTAGAATTAGTTAGTTGATATGGAAGCATAACAAGTCCAGGAAACACCAACCTGACCTCCTTACCCACTGTTCCTCTTTGTTGAGCGTTGTTGAGTGCATTGCCCTGATCCCACCTGACAGACAAGTGTTTTTCAACCTTTTCTATCTGACAGCACACTTGAACCTATAGGTAGACTTCTGTAGACGTAAGTTATGTTGGTGAGAAGAATAGACTTTGTGGTGGCTCACGCCTGTAACCTCAGCACTCTGGGAGGTCGAGGCACATGCTTTGACCTTTGAAAATTATCCTCTTGGTATCTGAGAGACAAAACACACCAAGTGAACCTTCCAGATTCCTGCAGCTGAGGCCTGCATTAGGAGGCACAGATCTTTTTTCCCTACTTATATTTCAAGGAGGACACTACTGCAAGAATATAGGACAGAGCATAATGTATAGTGGCATGTGACCAGCACAGGTGACCCAGAATCTGAGTGTGGATCCTAGAGCAGCCCCAGTTCCTGTCCCTGCCTGGCCGAGATAGTATCATTCAATGGTGGGGTTTACAGTGACTAAAAAATGGCCACAGGCCTGAAAAGTCAGAGTGAAGAGATGAAAGCCACCATATTTCAGGAGCCAAGTGTTTTGTTAGTCTGGAAGATAGCATCTTGGAAAAAACCCACAGCCTCAGTCCCTTCACCCAGCGTGTGTGATGAGTTGTTGTGCATTAAGGGAAGAGGCCAGGTTCTGACTCACTTGACTTTGGAGTACAGCATTGCGGGTTCCATCCTGCCTCCCCCTCAGCTCCCACCCAGGTCAAATGCCTGCACCTCAGGAGTCTGGAAACACATCCCAAGGCAGCGCGGTCTCCAGCTAACAAAGGCAGCCTCCACAGTAGCACATCTCTTTCCCTGCCAACTTGTCCAGGGTTTGACTTATGTGGAAACGGCTGTTCATTGGCTGGGTTCATTAGTGAAGAATGTTTCAACAGTTCCATTTAACAACCTGGAATGTCCTTTGGAGAAGGCCGAATTAACGTGATTTTTTACCTTAAGAAGCTTAGAAACATAGCTGCCGCTAACTCAATAATTACATTGTACCACCAGCAACAATTCAATATTTTTTTTTCTCGCCTCAGGGTTACAACACATTTGCACCATGGGGAAGCTTTTTCTCTTTACATCTCAAAACTGTACCACAAACTCTTCCTTTATTCATAACAGCGAGATCTCCAGCTGAGATAGGCACTTTTGTATTGCTCTAGATGACAGTTTTCTGTGTTCTTTCCAAGCACAGGGGGTTTAATAAACATATCTGGCAGGCCTTCCATAGCTGGAGGGCCCAGGATGACACTGTGTGCAAACAATATGCTCTCGCTGGAGGGAAACAAGTTTATTCAATTATTCAATTAATAGATTACAGGCAAGATACTTGTTATCCTGCAATGAAAAATGGGGCAAGAACTCCAAGAATTAGGATAGGTCCCAGGATTGGTAACAGCAGGCAATATGGCATATACAGATCATGAGGGTCTGACCAGATGCATAAAAACATACTCTCTCATTCAGGCACATGTACAAATACGGGCACACTTGGGACTACACCCCAAGAAAGAGGGGAATCATATTCCCAGGACCACATGTTAGAAAGGACTTGAAAACTCACTAAATAGCATGTTTTAGTTCTGAATCCCAGAACTTGGGATGAGTGGAGAGTAGGGGAAGGGGTTGGTGCCAATCGAAGCAGCTCCATAAGAATTCCCAAAAAGAGATGATCGGAGAGTTTTCTCAGTGAAAATTAAAAATGGTTCTGTCGGGTTTCATGATTAACAGCCACTTTTCTGCTCTAGGGGAAGGCTTTTCCTCAGTACAGAACATCTTAGAATGTTCTCTCTGCCAAGAGTTGAGCAAATCCTGGTTTCAGAGTAAAGTTATCAAGTTTATATATGATATGTTAAGATCTCCTTAACAAGAAATGAACTACTCTCTTCAACATGGGACTTAGGGGCAGGGAGGGGGCGCTTTTCTTTCTGGGGGCGCTGGCATATTTTTCAAATTCCAGGGAGTAGAGGCTGATGCAAAATCACTCAGAAGAGAGTGGAAGGAGATAGGGCTAGAAAGCTACCTTGGAATAAAGCTGAGAAGGGTACTATAGGGTGCTGGATGAGAAAACACTGAACGTTTCAATGGAGAGCCATTGAAAGCTTTTCTGCTTAAGAGTCATCCCTCTTTTCCTTGTCCTACTCCAGCTGACTGTTACAAATTTGTAGGTTTTATCTAGCAGCTTTGAAAGTAAAGACTTGAAACATGGTTCAAATGCTCTACAAATACTCTCTAGGAAAGGATAATATGGTTAGCATTCTAGAAGTTGTAGAAGTAGCTATTTGCAGCACAAAACAATTGGGAGCAATTCTTTTAAGTGTTCCAGTATGGTGCTATTACTTTGGAATTTTTCCAATCTTTAAGAATATATTCCCCTCATTGACATTGGCCTCCTGCTTGCTATCCCACTTAGGGCTCAAGATAAATCGAAGGGTATTTTTTTTTTTTTTTACTATATTGTGATACTAAGAAGACCACCTCCATTTTACTTAGTAGTTAATGAAACAAACAAAAATGTTGAAAAGTCTTCTGAAAGTGACTAAGGGATAAGACAGGAAATATATTTCCAGATAGTGGAATCTTTTGATCCTTTCAGGAGAGATTTGGAAAATCCTTGGGTATCTTTTTATCCTCTCCTCTGTGAGCATTAGCCAGATGGGAAGGTAGACAAACAATTCCTCCAGCAACCAAGTGGGCACAGAAAGTCAAGCAGATGGCTTGTTTTAGTGACTAAGGAAGCTAGCCAAGGCAAGACACTGAAGTTTAAATTTAAATCCCACCATTCTCAATGTTCTTAAGTTCAAGATTGTCTCCCAACAAATGAATCAAGATGGCTTTTTATGTGTCTGTCAGCTGTGACCTTGCCCTAACTCTCCAAACTGAAATCACAAATGTTCTCTATGCAGTTTGGGTCAGTCCCCATCCTACTTCCTGTCCAGTCTCTGGGCCAGCCCAGAGCAGGGCAAGCCTTGGCCTGTGCAGAAGGCTGGCTCTAATTTAGAGAGTTATGGCACCTCTTCCAGGGATGAAGGCAGATGCTGTGGGTACCTTTCCAAGAGTGGCAGACACTGCTTTAAACTAAGTTTGTGCATTCAGAGCCAAGAAGGGAATTTTGGGATGGGCATCTGTATGAAGGGCTAAACCTAAACAGGGAGATTGAATAAATTAGCCAAAGATGGAGGAGAAACAGATCAGCTGAGCTGAAGCTATCAGGGATGCAGAAACAGGGGGCCAGAAAGGACAAGAGAAAAGTCAGGTGCATTCCCAAGTCAGGAGCTGTTGCCTATTACCTTGGGTCATACTTTAGGCCAAGGTTACCAGGTGGTCAGCTACTTTCAAAGGGGCATAGGAAAAAGGAAGAGAATGGAGCCCAAGTGACCAGCTGGTGGGATCCAAAATTAGTCTTGTTACCATGAATCTGCTGTCTGGTTTTCTTCCCAACAGCCTGATCACACATCTGGCCTCAGAGGTCTTTTCTGGTCTCTATCACTTTGGCCAAGGTGTCTGCTTCTATTCTCTTGGAAACGAGACTCTATCCTGGACCCCAGAGCTCTTGGCTGGAGCCTGGATGAGTCTCTACTGGTGTCTTCCAGGGCAGCTTCTCCCTGGGACTCTGATGCTTGAGCCTTGTCTTCGTGGCATCTTATCTGAAGTAGGCTGACTTCCTGGGAGTGTGATGTCACTCAACTAGTGTGACTGCCCTGAAGACTCTTAATTTCTGATCTAATGCTGACTTTGTGTCTTGGACAAACTGAGGCCCCTGCAGGAGCTAGTCTTAAAGCACGTTAGTGTTTTCAGTTTTCTTCCACTGCTGCTCTTTCCTCCTGCTCTCTTCTGTAGACAACAGATGAAGGCTCAGCTTGCCTTGTGCTTAAACTGCCCAAGCTGGGGCAGGACAGTGTTTTTTGTATGTTTTGGTTTGTTCTAGTTTTAAAAACATAGACAGCATAATTCCTATTCATGAGGAGTCTTAGAATTATCCCAGAAAAAAAAAAAAGAGCTCATAAGCCATGGATTATATTTTGAAAGTGCCTGGTAAATTGAAAAGTCTATATAACTGTTTTTTTTTTAATTTTTGTTTTTATTTTTATTTTATTTATTTATTTATTTATTTTTTGTTTTTGCAGTTTTTGGCTGGGGCTGTGTTTGAACCAATTACCTCTGGTCTATGGGGCCAACACCCTACTCCTTGAGCCACAGGCACTGCCCCTATTTTTTTTTTTTTTATTAAATCATAGCTGTATACATTAATACAATTATGGGGTACAATATGCTGGGTTTATATACAATTTGAAATACTTCCATCAAACTGGTTAACATAGCCTTCATCACATTATATAACTTAAAATTATGAAAATTACTTTAAAAAACTAAAATGTAATGAAAGAATCACACACCATATAAATATTGTCATTTAGTTCTTATAAGAACACTAGAAAGTAGTTACTATTACCCTTGTTTGCAAAGTCGTTAAGACTTAGGAAGGTGGAGTGACTTGCTTAAGTCACTTACTCATGAATGCCACATCGGGAATTTCAACCCAAATCTGTCTATTCCTAAAACACATAATTTTTCTGCTAAGTAGGACTGCCTGCATACATACCTACTATCAATGCATAAAGTTAAAAAACAGATAATTTGTAGATCAAATACTGTATATGATACTCACAGCGTGGTGATGAGAAATTGCTGAAGCAGTTTGGGAAAAACAAAGATTGAGATGATTGAGTATCTCCATGGGTTTCCAGAGGAGGTGGGACATAAGGTGATCTTTGAAAACTGGCTGAATTTAGATAAAGGGAGGTATTTCTGGGAAGAGACTTAGCAAGGTTGAGTTTAAGGGGTGGGAGTGACACTGAGAAGGCCTGGCATCAGTGCAGGTGAGTTGGGTGGGACAGACAAGCAGAAAAATATCAAAGCCACAGCAAAGAATTCGACATTGTGGTGCAGGAAGGAGGGACCCAGTATCACATGAGATCTATGTCAAAGCAGCCTCAGTCATGATATTGTTTCCGTTTATTCACAGCCAAGAGGGAAGTCTGAAGCCAGCTGGTCTTAAAACTAAGTCTACCTTAAAGCTTTCTCCCACCATGTTCATCATGATGAATCCCTCATGGATTTAAAGGATAAGTTGTGTTCATGGTGATGAGAGTCTGAAAGGGATAACGTCACAAATCCAATACTCCATACACCAAGTTGCTGAAATTGGAGGTCACCTTCCCAATCAGAGTTGGGTAAAATTCTACTCACTCAATTTTACCGATGAGTACATTTTCCCTTGACAAACGTTGACCTCTAAGTCTTTATCTGCCCCCAACCTTCTTTTACTCTCAAAATAAAAATGTGAATTTAAAAATGAATTCAGTGCGATGGAGACTAGAAAGAAAAGGTGAGGGGAGAGCGGATGGGTTCCAAGAGCTGCGCCGTCGCAGCCTGCCTTCCTGCTGTGGGGGCAGCAGTTCACCTGTGATGTGCAAGTCCAGCCAAACAGAACCCCATTTCCTGCTCAAAAAGAGCATTTTGAGAGTTCAAGGGGTTTGCTAAGGAACAGACTTACCATGAGCAAAATATGACAGCTTTATTTCTAGTATTTATTGGCAGAAAAAAAGCAAAAAAATTAGGCTCATTTTTAAAATTCCCTCTAGTATAACACTTGATCTTAAATCAGCTCAGTATTAGTCCACTAGGGAGGCCATGGCAAAATCTCACGGACTGGGTGGTCTAAACAACAGAAACTTCTTTCTCACAGTTCAGGAGGCTGGAAGTCTATAATGAAGGTGCTGGCAGGTTTGGTTTCTTCTGGGGCCTACGTCTCTGACTTGCAGATGACCATCTTCTCTCCGTGTTTTCATGGGGTCTCTCTCCTGTGCACGCAGTGTCTCTGTGCTTCTTGCAAGGACATCAGCCCTATTGGATTAGGGCTTTACCCTATGACTTTATTAAAGGCATTATCTTCAAATACAGCCACACAGGGGCTTAAGGCTTCAACATATGAATTTTGAGAAGTAACAGTTTAGGCCATAACAGGCCTTCATACAATTTAACTAAAAATATGCAATCATGGTAGCATTATATATAATTTCTTCTGCTGTTTAACATTCATGGTAGCTGATGTCAAGTGGGTTTTCTCTGAAATGGAGTGGGGAACAAGGGAAGGAAAAAGTGCCAGAGGCAAAGAGTCTTGTGGATACATAAGCTATGGTCCTTATTGTGCCACTAACTTCTTGTGTGACCTTGAGAAAGTAACTTTACTTATCTAATGTCAATATCCTTATCTCTTTTTTTTTCTTCAAGAAAGTTTATTTCAGTATATTATTGGGTTACAAGGTTTGCTTTTGTAAAATTTAAGTCAGTTATAGGTGTGCCTTTCACCCAGAAAGTGTGCAGTGTGTTGATGCAATGTACTAATTAGGCGGGAATTTGCCCTTCCCTTTCTTCCCCTCTCCCCTACTTGAATTTCATTGAGTTTTCCCTAAGAGGGCAGAGGTATTGATCAAATAGTTCCAATTTAGTATCAAGTACATGTGGTGTTTGTTTTTCTATTCTTGGAATACTTCACTTAGGAGAATGGCCTCCAATTCCATCCTTATTGTTCTGAAAGATGCTAGATCACCATCTTCTTTGATGGCTGAGGAGGACTCCATGGTATACATATGCCACATTTTATAAATCCATCCATGTACTGTTGGTTACTTGAGTTGTTTCCACGTCTTTATGGTTGTGAATTGTGTTGCAAACTAGTTCAAACTCTTTGGAAAATAGTAGGAAGATTCCTCAAAGAACTTCAAGTAGACCCACCATTTGACCCTGCAATCCCTCTACTAGGAATTTACCCAAAGGAAAAAAAAAGACATTTTAGAATAAAAATACTTGCGTTCAAATGTTAATATTCTCATCCCTTAAAGGAGCAGATTAAAAAATCATAATCTTAGGGCTGTTTCTAACCAGAACACCTATGATTGTTATGAAGTCATCTATTTTGTGACTTCACTTTGAAATTTAGTCAGTGAAATGATATTCATTCAAAGATGAATAAGGCTGAATGCACTTGCTGTGTTCCAAAATTGCTTAGATCTGAGCATAATTTTGCATCTTGCCCAACAGCAAAGCCTCTTCAATACAAGATGGAGGTGGGGTCTGGAAGGCGTCAGATTCATTTTGTCACCACAGCCAATTTGGCAACTGAAGCCGTGAGCTGAAATTTAAATAGGTTGAAATCAGGGGGATAAATATCCAACCTCCACTTTATTTGAAGGTAGGCCTGGATATGTGCAACCCATATAACAATTCCGCACGCCTTTCGGTGAAAGCAAATTTTACAGACTTTAGATCTGTGTGTATACATATCCATATTTTTATTGTGAGTTTTCCTGGCTTCTCCTTTTTGGAAGGCATATGCCTCATAATTAGCATATCCTCTCTATTTAATCAGACTTTTCATTTAAAAAGATTTCCATTCTGCATGGGGTATCCACAGGTGTCACAGGTAATTGGTGATGAATGTGTGTTAACACAAGTGTCACAGTTACAGTATAATGAAAGAAACACTCCAGGAATGTAAGGATAGCTATGTGGCCAATCTATAGTTGGGGTGAAAACTAAAAATATTTCTTGGTATTCTAGTGAGATAAGGGAAAATTTTAAAATGAAAGAAAATATATTTTCTAGATAAAATGAAAACCCATCCTTTCCTGTTTAAAATACTACATATAATTTAGCTGAATATTTTCACAGGAATTTGTTTGTTACTACATGCTACTTATAAAATTAACCTATTTAATGTTATATTTGTCCTGAGCCCTCACAGAAGTGTATGGCACATCCAATGTTACTTGTAGAGAGATTCACAAAAGTTTTGCTCTTAATTATGTAGTTTTCAGCTTAAAGTATATATTTTCTAAGAAACTTTTAATATATGTTTCTGAAACCACAAATAAAAATAGATCCTCCAAGTTAGCTCCAGAAACTAATATGCCTTCTAGTAGAATTTCTTTCTTTCTTGCTTTCTTTCTTTCTTTCTTTCTTTTTTTTTTTTTTTGAGACAGAATTTTACTCAGTTGCCCTTGGTAGAGTGTCCTGGCATCACAGCTCACAGCAACCTCAAACTCTTGGGCTCAAGTGATCCTTTTCCCTTAGTCTCCCAAGTAGCTGAGACTACAGGTGCCCAACACAATGCCTGGCTAGTTTTTCTATTTTTAGTAAAGAAGGGGTCTTGTTATTGTTCAGGCTGGTCTCAAATCTAGTAAAATTTCTTTTCACATTTCAAATTTTCACTTATCCATTCATTATTTTCACTCATCCAATAAAAATTTACCTTTCAGGCAGCCCAGCATCAATCACTCCAGTAACTTCTTATATAATCTTTGATCTTCATGTGACTTAAAGTCTAAAAAATAAATAAACGAATACATTGATAATAAGTGATGAGTGTAATGAGGAAAATAAAATAGGATAATTTGAGAGACTAGTGATTCTCGAAGCGTGATCCTTAAATCATCACTTGGGAACTTGTTAGAAATAAAAATTCTTGGGCTTCACCTCAGGCCTGCTTGATCTGAAATTCGGACACAGCAATCTGTTTTTGAATGAGTCATATGGGAAGGTGATGTGCAGTAAAACTAGTAACAGATGGATTTGGGACAGAACTAGAAGAGAACTTCAGGTTGAGATCTCAGGAAAGTCCTCCCTGGGAACACACTTGAGCAACCTGTGGAGACATTTTCCACGCAGAGGGAACAACAGCGCCAAGGCCTCGGTGACTCTGAGCCACCAAAAGAAGACCCGTGTAACTGAGGCACCACGAGAAAAGGGGAAGTGTGGCTGAGATGATGTTGAGAAGGTAGGCAGGGGCAGATCACGGAGCAGATAGCTTGTAAGTGTTGGGAGGAAACGCAGGCGTCAGGAGTCAGCTGAGATTAATGGAGAACAAGTCGTCACAGGCTTCACCTTCATGGATCCTCTTTACTGCAAGGCAAGGTGAGTGGGAGCCTTTGTTTCTTTCTTCATTTACCTACCTGCTTGTACATTTAATAAACACCAAATTTATGCAGCTGGACGAATTTGTTTAATCCCTGTACACTTGTAAAATAACAACTGAACTCTATGTGATCTCCTGGGTGAAGGAGGGTATTTAGGATTCTCTCTCCGTGAGTCAAAATTATATGTCAAAATCAAATTTGTAATGACATTTCAATGATGTCAGCATCAACTGAAAGTTGTTTTGTCCTTGAGGAGCTCATGATCTGATAGGACAGAAGTTTAATGAAGAACTTTAGCCTCTTTAATAACCATAACGCTGATGAAGTAGTTGAATACACTTCTAAGTACTCCTAGAGGAGCGTTTGAGCATGTGATCTGTCTGCCCAGTTCATTAGGGAGCTGAGAAAATGGGGTGACATGGCAGACAGACTCTGTGATGACCTCATGATACTGGCATTCGTACCCCGTGTCCTTTCCTTCTCTCGACTGTGGGTGGGACCTGTGACTTGCTCCTGGCTAAGAGAAGACAGGATATCTGTGATTATATATGTGTGACTCTCTCCATGCTGTTTGCAAAGAAGCAAGTTGCTGTGACATGCGTCTCCGTATGGAGAAGCTCCGTGCAGAAAGGAGCTTCGGGTAGCCTTGGGTCAATGCTCAGAAAGAAACTGAAGTTCTCATTCCAGTGACCTCCAAGGAATTGAATGCTGCTAATAACTATGTGAGCTTGGAAGCAGATGCTTCCCAAGCCAAGCCTCAGATTAGACTGTAGCCCTGGCCAAAACGTTAATTGCAGCCTGTGATACTCTGAAGCAAATGACCTAGTTAAGCCTGATCCACAGAAGCTGTGAGATAATAAACATGTTGTTTTAAGTGCTAAATTTGTGGTAATACCACATACTATCATATTAGTCAGGATTCCACTGGGAAATAAAACCAAAAGGATATTATATATTTTATACATATATATAAAATACCTATGTATATATATATCATATATACTCACATACATATATACTTAGAGATTCACTACAGAAATTGGCTCTCATGGTTATGGAAGCTGAGAAATCCCCCAATCTGTTATCTGCAATCTGGAGAACCAGAAAAACCAGAGGTATAATTCAATTCAAATCCAAAGGCCTGAGAATCAGTGGAGCCAATGGTGTAAATCTCAGTTGAGTTGGAAGGCCTTCCTTCCCATGTCCTCAAGGCTGTCGGCTCTCCCTGGCTCACAGCCCCTTCCATCTACACTGGCTGGTGGAGTCCTTCATACATGACTCTCCCCCTTACTCTTCCATATCTAAGAAAGCTTTTGATTAAATTCTGTTCATTCACATAATTCAGGATAATTTGCTCATTGCAAATTTACTTTCTATTGCTCTCACATGTGTACATTCAATTTTGGCCTCATGAAGTTTGTGGATGATGTCTTTAGAATGTGACAAGCTCTTTATCAGATCAGGGTCTTTGTACTGTCTCTTCCTCTCTCCTGGCAAGATCCATTAATCCCATGAATGGAACTGTAGTATACATATACCAGTGAATTCCATTCAGGCATAAAAAAGATGGAGACTTTTCATCTTTTATATTTACCTAGATGGATTTGGAGAATATTTGCCTAAGAAAAGTATCTCAAGAATGGAAAATCAAGTATCTTGTGTACTCAGTACTAATCTGAAAATAGTAGACCAACAACTAAAGGCCCATATGAGAGAAAAACACAATTAAGTTCACAAAGAGGGTGGGGGCTTGATTAGTTCCCAGACACCAGGTACAATGTAGGAGTATACACATTTCCTGGGTGAAGGACTCAACTATAACTCAGACTTCGGACTTTTCCTCACAGATGCAAATAATGTAACCCAATCATATGTATCTTCATGTTAACCCATAATTAAAAAAACAAAAAAACAATAAAAAAAAAAACCAGCCAAGTGGGTGGCTCACCCCTATAATCCCAGTACTCTGGAAGGCCAACATCGGTGGATTCCCTGAGCTCAGAAGTTCAAGACTAGACTGAGCAAGAGACTTCATCTCTGCTGAAAACAGAAAACCCAGTCAGGTGTTGTGGCAGGTGCCTGAAGTCTGAGCTCCTCAGAAGGAGGCTGAGTGAGGCAAGAGAATCACTTGAATGCAAGAGATTGAGGTTGCTGTGAGCTATGATACCAGGACACTCTGCCCAGGACAATAGAGTAAGACTCCATCTCATAAAAGAAAAAAAAAAAACAATATAGTTAATTAATTTTCTAATTAGGTTTGTAAAAAAAGGAATCTTCCAATGTCCTTGTGCAGTCAAGATACCCCCCTTGCCTACTGTATTAGTTTCCTATTGCTGCTGTAACAAATTATCAAAAAGTTAGAGGCTTGAAATGACACGAATTTATTCTCTCAAATTCTGGATGTCAGAAGTCCAAAATGGGCCTCACTGGGATGAAATCAGCAGGTCAGTAGGACTGTATTCCGTCTGGTAGCTCTCATGGAGAATAATCAGTTGCTTGCCTTTCCCAGCTCCTAGAGGCTGCTGGCAATCCTTGGCTCCTGGCTACTTCCATCTTCAAAGCCAGCAGTGGTGTCTTTCACAAATGACGTCCCTCGGACACCAACACTTCTGCTTCACTCTTCCACATTTAAAGAGTCTTTTGATAAGACTGAGCCCACCCCAGATAATCCAGGAATAAGCTGATCATCTCAAATGTAGCTGATTATCAGCTTTAATCCTATCTACAATCTTAATTCCCCTTTGTCATGTAACCTAACATATTCACAGTTTCAGGATGAGGATCAGGGTATCTTTTGGAGCTGTTACTCTACCACCACATCTAACCAATCCAGTTTTGTGTGTGTGTGCACAGACACATGCCTGTATGCCCACACGCCCTTTAAATATCCAGATGTTCTTTAGGAATCACAACGACTCAGTAAGCACTGCTTCTCATACAATGTGCTTACAAATTCTCCAATTCTCTTGTGTTTTTCTAGAGACCAATGCTGTGTTCATTCATTAGACTAATGCTTTGTGCTTCTATCACTCTTGAAAACTGTGGTAGCGTTTGCCCTTCAATTTGGAAGCCTCTCCTCTTGTTCTCTGTGGTTTCTTAAAAGCAGCAAGGCTAGCCCTTTGATTTATTTAAGATGTTTCAGTGTCCTGGGATATAGTTCTGAACGCAGATGTTTCCTCACTGTGAACACCGATGCCCTCTCTCTGCGTGTCTCTTAGCCTTGTTTTCTGTCTGCATTGTTTGTTCCTCCTCTTGATTCCAAGATGCTTATTCTTGTTAGATCAGTTCACACACAAATAGAAACAGTTTCTAGTAACAGAGCAGAAGATTCTCCAAGCAAAGGGCCTAACATTAATCAGAGCCAGGGTTCCTCACATTATATATCTCCCTGAAGTTTATAGGATGTGTTTGCCCACTCCATCCACTTTCATCCTCACAGTTCTCTTTCTTATTCTTTTGGCTGGAAAGCTGCTTTGTACTCCTTTAGCATTTTTACTAGCTTCATCTCATTACGGGCTGATCTCATCTGAATACTCTTCCATCTAACATGTCCTTCTGCATTTTTAGTATTTGTGAAACTTGAAGTGAGAAATTGGCATAGAGAATGCCTACTCCAAGGCCCTCACAAGTGAGGCAGTGGCCCACCGGAGGTTGCATGTGGCTAAGCAGCCCATGGGATCTAATCCCTCGCCCCCTGGGACTCATCTGTGGCAGCGCCCGGCCAGTCTTATCCATCATTATGCCTGCCTCCTTCCATTTCTCCTATGAGTCCTTTTGAATATAACTCATCAGAGAGCCCCCTTGGCAGCCACAAAAGCTTCTTTAGATGTGCCTACCTTTATTCACATGGGGATTATTCATGAATATATGATCAGAATTACATTTTTTCAGAATTTTTCTATCTCCTTTGAGCTATGTTCCCTTTTAAAGTCTCTGTCCATAGAATGATGCCATTTCTTGGGAGTCATTTCTTTGATGATTCAGGGGCAAAATGCATCCTGAAAGTCTAAAGAACATATTTGACTATATTCAGCCTTCCCTCGTTCAACTATTTTCAACTCTAAAAAATGTAGCCTTTGTTTCTGATAATCCTCATAAGCCCTCAAAACATCACCTCGCTAATTTAAAATAAATCTAGAACAGTAGTCTCTGTCTGGTAGAAGATCAAATTGGTGATGAGTAGAGCACAAGGTAAATATTTACATGATTTTCTGATTTCAGCCCAATAAATCTTCCTGCTAATAACTCAACAATACATGTGCCGTTTGCTAGTTGGGTGACCATTCTGAATCTTATTTTCTCCACCTGTCAAATGGGAGAAATATCTACCTTACCACTTTTCTTAGGATTTCTAGAGAAGATCATGTGAGAAAAATGCAAAAGTGTCTTGCAAAGTGAAATTCAAATAAACAAGGTCTTCAATGGCTCTCTGGAGGTTCAAAGTATCTGAGAAAGAACTGCACAGATAATACACGGGGTGTATCTGGCAGTTAGATCCAGGGGTCAGAAGAGGTCAGGCTTAACTCAGACTTACTGCTGAAGGTAGGTGCTCATACCATGACCCTTCTGAAACCTAAAATTCAGGAAAAAAGAATGAGGAAAATGTGGAGAAAGGGATTCCAGTGTTGGGAAGTGGAAGCTACACAGAAAAATGAAACTAACTGACAAGTTCCAGTCAGGAAAATAAATGTTTACAAGGTGATCTGTCTCCGTTCCACTAACGCTTAGTGTGGCCTTTGCCTTCAATGAGCCATCAATCCACTAAGTACAGATTTTCAAACTTGAAACATTATTTCTATAAAAGGTTTCAAGTTCCTATGAAAGGGTGGCCAGATGGTTGAGTGTGGAGCAAAAAAATGAAAATGTGGGCTTTTTTCCACCGCACAATCTGATATGCAAAAGTGTATAATCAACACAGCATAGCAAGAATTCCTACATCCGTCATGATAGACTGGGTTACTGGGTTACAACTCCAGCATTCCAGTCACATGAAACAAATGTTTATGTGTCCTTCGTGCCATCTATGTACTTGATATATGGGATGTCATGATCAAGCCAGATTTCAGAGGGTTCATCTCAGTCCTGTGTCTGCCAGAGCACAGCGTGAATGAGACCAGGAGTAACACCTTTACCATCCATGAAGAGCGGTAAGAAGAAATCTTCCTCAAGGCTTCTGAATCAGTTTCAGGTTGACCTTCACTGTTTGAAGTCTCTGTCTCAGTCTTACTCTCATTGGACCTCTCCCCCAATCCTGCCACCTGTGGAACAGGGAAGCTGACACAGTAGCCTATGCACGTTAAGCTCTCTGCCTGGAACATGCCTCCTGCCCCCCAGTCTAGGTCAAGGCTAAGTTAGGAGGTATAAATAGACACACAAAAAGCACTTCCTCACAAGCAGTTCTGGTTATGACACCAGAAGCATATTTGTATGTATTTGTTTTATCTGAAAAGTTCCAGCATGAGCCCATCTGAGCAGCATTTATCTAACACATCTTTGTTGAGCCCCAGGTGGGCACCACAGACTTCATGGTGGGCCACACCACCCTGCTCTGCTCTCCTCAAACTCAGGGCGGAGGCAAATGATAGTCAAATAATTACACAAGCGAAGATTACAAACTGCAATAGATGCCATGAAGAAAAAGCATAGTGGTGTGAGTGTGTTAAGGCAGGGGTCCTGGGAAGGTTTTCTCTAGAAATGGCGTTTGAGCACAAACTGAGAGATGAGATAACTGAGAACAGGAGAAGAACTAAGTCGATGATTTCCAGCCATGCGATGGGTAATTGTGAGTCCTATCACCATAAAAGTAACACAAAATAAAACTAACAGTGTTTAAGAATAGTTTACATTTTTAAATAAAATAATTCCAGGCAATCCCTCTGATTGTGTTTTTCTTAATCACTTGCATTGCATTCTACTTTTTTGTTGGGAAAGAAATGAAGTTATGAGCCATGTACTCTGAATCGCACCCAGCCGTGGAGATGCTTACTAAGGTCAGTTTCATCTTTTTGCCTGTGCCCATCATCTCTGACATATGTCTCTAATGATGAAAGGACAGAATTAATGAAAGAATGGCACATCCCCGAGAATTCCAATCCAATGATTTTACCATATATCAAAGTAAAGGGCACATATAGTGAGGAAATATCAACTGTTCCAAAATGGATTTCAGAGTTTTTACTAGTTTCATGTAAATAATGATAAAACACTGGTTGATTTTTTAAAAGTTTCTAATTAAAGACTGAGGCAAAAATCTATTTGTTATTGCCATGATACACATTAAGTATCCCATTGGCTTTTTAAAAGAAGTTTTATTTCCTCTACACATTCCAACCCTGTGCGCTCTACATGTACATAAATATGATGCATTTCATATGTATTCAGCCTCATAACTTGACAGATGGGAGGGATCCTGCAGTCATTTCTAAAAGCAGACAAAAGGCCGTTGGTGCTGCTTCGCATGATGGTTTGTGAAGACAGAATATCACATACTTCCGTTGATGATTATATAGCTCTATCCATCTGTCTGCCACTGGAGGTTGGGAGACGAAGATACAGCTCCCACCGTCCCCATAAACAAAAGTAGACCGTGCTGTCACCAGTCAGACACGCCAGCTAATTGGAGCTGTCGACAGACACAATATTCTGTGTCAACAGCTCTAGTAACAGTTTGAAACAGCAATGATATGTTGGCTGATGGTGAGGATGACACATGTGTCTCTAATAGCACGCTAGAAACCTGACATAGCTAGAAAAGAATTACTAAAATGTGATTCCTGGCCTCTGCTTTTCCTGTTCGCACTCACCAATCTCTGCAGAGGTTGGAGGGGAGGGGGTTGTTGTAACACACATTTCTCTGTATCATTTCACAGGCTGACAGCTTAATTTGATACTCATAATGTCTAACTTTAAAATTAATCTTGCTAAAAAGATTTGTTTCAACAAGCCAACAAATATTAAACACTTTTGGAAAATTAATAAGAAAAAAAAAACCTCTATTTGTATAGCTTTCTGAGTTGAGATCAAAATAAAAGGAGACATTTTGTCAATTTACTGTGTATGTGACTATAGATTTATACTGATCTATGAGAAAATAAATTTTACTGAGTTAAATGTATACATGTGCTCATAAGTGTGGCTTTTTCTTGAACTTTACTTCATGACAGACAAAATATTCTCCAAGTAAAAATAGTTTTGACAAGGCTTTGGAACATAAATGTATATTGTACATTAATCTCTGCATAAATTATAGTTGCTAAGAAAGGCTTACATTATGCATTATACTAATAAAAAGTCTGAAGTCCCTGTTGCCTTCTGATAATTTGTCTTCTAAATAATTTAATCATTTGATTACCTAGGTTTAAATTTTATCTCAGGCACCTACTGGCTTAGACAAGTTAGTTAACTTCTCTGCACCTTAATTTTCTTGTCTATAAAATAGAGATCACAATAGCATCTAATGCATACAGTTCTAAAGATTAAATGGATTATTACATGCAAAGTGCCTAGAACAGTGCCTGGTACATCATACAATAACCAGTCAATAAAATTTTTTATTTATTATTATAATCATTATTCCTATTAAGAGTTCATGTCTTGTTTTAATGAAAACAAGAAAATGTATCAAAAACAATTAGGCAAATAGCAAATGCTTGGGAGTCAACCAGACCTGGGTATGAACCTTTTTCAGACACTTACTAGGCTTTGTGAACTTGGGCAAGTCAGTTAACCTCTCTGAACCTGTTCCCTTTTCAGTAGGAATTAATAATACCTGCCTTAAAGAGATATTTCGAAGACTTAAGATAATAAAGTATTTAAAGCACCCATTTGAATGGCCAGTATACATCAGATATTTTATAGATTACAGCAAGAATTATTATTACTACCTTGCCTTATAAAACACTTTTTTTAAGAATAATTATCCCATTTTAAATAGGATGACTACTTTACAAAGGCAAAAATAGCACTCAGAGTGGTATAGCAGTGGGTCTGTGGACATAAAATCCTTAAACCCTGGGACTGAGGTTAGGCTGCCGTCTTCCTAGGTAAGACCAGGGTGATAGCCCTTTGCCCCTTTACAAGGTAACCAAACAGCTTCTCATTTGATTTTTCTACCCAGCCTCCAAATTTGATGTCCTTGGAGGCTTTCGTTCCTCATATTTAGATTCAGCTTTAACCAGCACCTACTCACACCTCATACTCATCAATCTTTCCATGCTCCTTGGCCCTTATAAAGATGAGCAACACTGGCCTCACTGCCACCATCGCAGACACCAAGGCCACCAGTATATATGATCCCTGAGCTTAAGCATCTTGCTTTTTGAAGATACGAGGGAGATAAGGGGGGAAACCTTCTCTAACTGATAGGTAGGGTACTTTTATGACGATATACCACAAAGGAAATCCTAGCAACAATATATTCTTAGTACTACCAATTATATATGAAAAATGAAATGATCCCATGTCACAAAACTGTGTCCGGTCACTTCTTCATGTCACATTCTCTATCTACTATAAAATCATTAACACACACTTCCAATAACGAAGAAGGTAATGGGACGAGGTTGGTTATGCAGCTGATCTGTGACTGTAAGACGTGCTTTCTGCTATTATCTGGGTCCCTCTTGAGAGCATGAGGAGAGCAGCATTGATGTGGGTTCACTGCTACTTCACCGCCATTCCCAGGCCATTTGCACCTGCCCATTGAGCTCAGTGCACCTGCCACTCACTCACACCAGAAGAATCATTTTTGTAATCTCTAAATTTCTCCACCATTGAGTCTTTATTCCTGGTCTCAGCTGCACGTACAGGTTCATTCACGATTCTAAATGACCAAAGCCTTCAAGCCCCATGCATTCCTCAAGGCCTCCCTTGCAACAGCTCCTACTCTGCACGGTTTCCATAGGTGCCGTTACCCCTGCCCTAAACTATGGGTGAATCTCTCCCTGTTCTGGATTCTCCTCATGTGGCATTTATTATTTTCCTCTGTACATGTTAATTGGTTGCACACAAGCCTTATTTCTCCCCCATATTTTCAGTTCCTTGATAGCAGGATTTAGAGCACATTTTTTTTTTTCATACAGTCTCCCCACATAGTAGACCCTCTCTATTTCTTGGTTACTTGAATGAATAAATGAATGAATTCCTCTCATCTTTTCTCACCTCACATATTTAAACTGCATATACTTAAGTGAACAAACCCCAACCCACATAATATAGCCATGCAAAGTGAAGTGCTGTGGTGGATATGGTGGGAATTTAACTGATGAGGCTTAAGTACTTTCTTAAGAACCATGTTTTTTTTTTTTCCCCCTAGGTCCTGGGAAGCTTGAAAACATGGTTGGCAGCAATATATTTGCTTTAACAAATTCTTCTATTAAGATAACCAGGGTGTTTTTAACTTGAAATCCATCATAAAACAGTATTCCCTGTATGATTATTGAGACTTTCATATTAGTAATATGTTTGACAGTTACTCATAAAATGTATAGGTATACCTTATTTTTTTGTTTCATTGTGTTTCGCAGATACTGTGTTTTTTATAAATTGAAGTTTTGCATCAACCCAACATTAAGCGAGTCTACCAGTGCCATTTTCCAACAGTGTGTGCTCACTTCACGCTCACAGGACTGTCTAGGTCACATTTTGGTAATTCTCATGGTATTTCAAAGTTTCCCATTATTATTACACCTGTTATGGCTTGTATCGTTTTGAGGCACCATTAATCACACCCATGTAAAATACTAAATTCAACTGACAAAGGCTATATGTGTTCTGACTGCTTCACTGACTGACCATGGCTTCATCTCTCTCCCTCTCCTCAGGTTTCCAAGTTCCCTGAGACACGAGGATATTGAAATTAGGCCACTTAGAATGGCCACTAAGTGTTCAAGTAAAATAAAGAATCATAAGCCTCTAGCTTTAACCAAAAGCTAGAAATAATCAAGCTTTGCCCATGTCAAAAGCCACAATAGGCTCAAAGCTAGGCCTCTTGCACTAGTTAGCCAAGTTGTGAATTCCAAGGAAAAGTTCTTGGAGGAAATTCAAAGTGTTATGCTGGTGAGCACACAAACGATAAGAAAGTGAAACAGTCTTCACTTTTCAAGCTGAAATAAAGTGTGAGTGGTCTTGATAGAAGATCAAACCAGTCACAATGTTCCCTTAAGCCAAAGATCAACTCTCTTTGGCTTAAGGGATCAAGGCCCTTATCTCTAACTCTCTTTCATTCCATGATCAAGGCCCCTTTCTCTAACTCTCTTTCATTCCATGAAGACTGAGAGATGGGAAGAAAGTGCAGAAGAAAAGCTTGAAGTAAGTAGAGGCAGGAAAGAAGCCATAAAAGTTCAAGGGCTGATAAAGACGCTACAGCAAGTTGTCCAGAAGATCTAACTAAGGCAACTGATGGAGGTGACTAGTCTGAACAGATTTTCAGTGTATAAAACAACCTTCTACCAGAAGAAGATTCCTTCTAGGACTTTCACAGCCAGAGAGAAGTCAGTCCCTGACTTCTAAGCTTCAAAGCACAGGCTAACTCTCTTGTTAGGATGAATGCAGCTGGTGACTTTGAATCGAAACTCACGCTCTTTTATCAATCTGAAAATCACACAGCCCTTAGGAATTACACCAAATCTATTCTGCCTGGTCTGTATAAATGAGATAACAGAGCCTGGATGATAGCACATCAGTTTATAACATAGTTTACTGGATATTTTGAGCCTACTGTTGAGACCTACTGTTCAGAAAAAAAGTATTTCTTTCAAAATATTACTGTTTATTAACCATGCACTTAGTAACGCAAGAGCTCTGAAGGAATTGTACAAGAACATTTTCATGCTTGCTAATGAAACATCCATTTTGCAGGTCATGGACCAAAAAGTAATTCCTACTTTTAAGTTTCTGTATTTAAGAAATACATTATAAAACCATAGCTGCCAAGATAGTGATTCCCTGATGGATCTTGTCAAAGTAAATAGGACATTTTGGAGAAAGGATTCACCATTCTAGATCCCATTAAGAACATTCATGATTCCTGACCAAAATATCAACATTAATAGGAGTTTGAAAGAAACTGATTCCAAACTCATGGATGATTTTGAGGGGTTCAAAACTTCAGCAGTGTAGGAAGTAGCTGCAGATGTGATGAAAATAGCAAAAGAACCAAAATTAGAAGTGGAGTCTGAAGATGTGATTCAATAGTTGCAATCTTATGAGAAGGCTTTAATACAGGAGGAGTTGCTTCTTATAAATGAACAAAGAGTGATGTCTTGAGATGTATTCTACTCTTGGTGAAGATGCCGTCAACACTGGCAAAATAATAGCAAAGAATTTAGAATATTACATAGACTTTATTGATAAAGCAGAGGCAGGGTTTGAGAGGACTGGCTCGAATTTTGAAAGACGATTTACTGTGGTTAAAATACTGTCAAACAGTGTCACATGCCACAGGGAATTCCTTCACAAGGAACAGTTCATTAACTTGGCAAGGTTTATTATTGTCTCATTTTAAGAAATTGCCACAACCACTTCAGTCTTCAGCAACCATCAGCGTTGAGGCAGCAGCCACCAACATCAAGACAAGACCCTCAAACAACAAAAAGATTACAACTTGCTGAATGCTCATGGGTCATTAGCACTCTTTAACAATAGGTATTTTTCATTAAGGTATTTACAATGGGTTTTTAGGCATATGCTGTTGCACACTTGCTAGACTCCAGTATAGTGTAAGCATAAGTCTTATAAGCACTGAGAAACCCCAGACACCATATGATTCCCTTTATTGTGGTATTTGTCTTATTGTGGTGGTCTGGAACTCTGGTACTAAACCTGAAATATCTCTGAGTGAAATTTCAATCCAGCAGTGGAACACGCAGATCTGGAATTCAAGGAAGTGGTCTGGACTAAAGAGATACATTTGGGGGCCATCAGAAGATGGATAGAATGGAAGGCTTTAGATTTAATGATATTACCACAAGAATTAGCTTGGATGGAAAGGATGACCAAGGAGGACAAATAAACATTAGAGTGAAGTCAACAACTGAGTTGTAGGATGGTGAGGATGGCGCCTGTGGCTCAAAGGAGTAAGACGCTGGCCCCATGTGCCAGAGGTGGTGGGTTCAAACCCAGGCCCAGCCAAAAACTGCAAAAAAAAAAATACTAACTTGTAAAGTAAAAAAACAATAAGATGGTACTTTTCTTGCATGGGATTATTGGCTGACATGGTGCTCATTTCAGCATGTTTCTCACAGGTATTAAGAAGGCTGTGTGCTGACCCATTATCAGGTCTCCCCACAGGGTCTAGCATAGGACATGGTAAGCATTAAATAAAAAATTGAATTGGGTGGAATAAATATATAGATTTGAGATTTAATGGTTTCTTTCTTTTTCTCTCCTCCTTCCCTCCTTCCTTCCCTCCTTCCCTCCTTCTTTCCCTCCTTCCCTCCTTCCCTCTCTCCTTCCTCCTTCCTTCCTTCCTTCCTTCCTTCCTTCCTTCCTTCCTTCCTTCCTTCCTTCCTTCCTTCCTTCCTTCCTTCCTTCTCTCCTTCCTTTCCTCCTTCCTTTCTTGGTATAGTCTGTCTCCCTGAGCTAGAGTGCCATGGTCATCACAGCTCATAGTAAACTCAAACTCCTGGGCTGAAGAGATCCTCCTGCCTCAGCTTTCCAAGTAGCTGGGACTATAGACACTCATCACAATGCCCAGCTAGTTTTTCTATTCTTAGTAGAGACGGGGTATTGCTTTTGCTCAGGCTAGTCTTGAAATCCTGAGCTCAAGTGATCTTCCTGACTTCTCTGAGTGCCAGGATTACAGGTGTGAGCCACTGCACCCTGCCCTACCTGTCACTCTTTCCTAAATTTCAAGTCTTGGAATTCAAAACAGGTATTGGTAAATCATTCTAGTGCATTGACATTTATATAAACTAGAACATTAAAAGGTAAAATAATTAGTTTTATTAAGCTGTCCAGGAATTTAGCAGCTTCTACAAACTGATCCTTGCATATTTTTTACTAGAGTTTCACCTAGACTGACCCTAAATGACTTATGATCTGATTTTTAGAAGCTTGCTAAATTACAATATAATGTAAAAAGTACATGTGACCTAAAATAGTATAGAAATATTCATGCATTCATATATATGTGAATACTAAGAACTGTAGATCTTGATTTAGAAATGAAAAAATTACAAAATAGACATATCAGGTTATATTACAAAGTAAGAGGCTCAGAATAAGCATCATTTAGGGAGTGCACGTTAGGGTCACAAAAGCCAGCATGTATTTGTTGAGTTCAGAGCCAATAAAATGAACAGTTCTACTGTAGCAGACAAAAAGTTATAAAAGAGAATGCACCCACCTAGATAACCTGCAGCCTCGACCACTCCAGAAAGGTATTTGTTGTGTAAATTGTACTCCTGGGAAGAAATAAAAACTTATAGAAATTAAACAAAAGAAGAAAAGAGAAAATATACAAAAAATAAATCCATGATGTTAGAAAGTTTATAGTGTGCTTCAGTGCAAATTTGTTTTTAAGGCAAGCATGGAACAAAGTTTATTGCAGAAAAGAAAGGTAGGTTTACAGAGTAGGAGTAAGATGCATCCACCACGGATAGTGAACAGGTCTCCACTGCCAGGGCAGGCAGGCAAAGAGGCCTTTGGTGTGAACTTACTGGTCATTCTTTTTTATTGCGATTTCTCTACTTCATTTTTTATAAAAATCAATGCATTAGATGTATAAAGAGTATAATTAATTACATTTGAAAACAATGCTTAAATATTTATGGAAATGCATTTTAAGATTTTCATTGAAAAGCTTATGTTTTAAAAGTGAGCATATGCTTAGAAAACATATTCAAAGCCTGAAGATTAATAAATTGAATTCAACAAAGTAAATATAATAGTGAGGATTTCTCTCCATCTATGAACCTTCCTCGGTCATTAGGCTTTAAGCATATATTTACATGGAAATATATTTACACGGTTACGTGTGCATTTTTAGCACAAGCGTTCATTCACGATGTCACAAGCTATGAGCAGAAATCCCAACTAAACGATTTTTTCCCCGGAGTGGTGCAGCAGGTTCTGGAAGGCCCCAGGAGGAATCAGTACAAACACTGTGGCCATTATTTACCCTAACTGGGACTCCAGCAGCTGGGCTGTTTGCATGATATGCAAATGGGCACATCATTCAAGGAAGAAAGGATGAATGCTCTGGCACTTGCAGGGCAAACATTAACTGCTATGGGAAAGGAGCCAGCAAAAGAGAAACCAGACAGAAGCGAGTGGGTGGTGAGGGGCAGGACAAGAAACATCTTCCATAGAAGCAAAATGCAGAAGGCAGGCCCTGCTCTCTGGGAACCGTTCAGCATTCTCAGCCTCAGTAAACAACAGATGGGTATGTGCTCCAGCCCATCTCCTTCAGGAACAGCAATTTCTTTCTACCCAGTTTCTTCGGGAACAAATTTATGAAATAATTGATATGCGGAAGATTGCCGAGAGGTACAGAGAGAACATAGGAGCTGAAATAGCAAAGGCTCTGGGGACTCCAAGGAGATAGACTGATAGGGTAGAAAAGAATATCTGGAGTCAGACCTGGGCAGGAATATCAGTTTTACAAGTTTTCAGCTGTGGACATTGAGGAAGATTCTCAATTTCTGTGTCTCAGTTTCCTTTTCTGTAAAATGGACGCAATACTTGCAGTAGTGTCTCATGGTAGGCTTGCTGTTGAGACTGAATGGATCTTTTTTTTTTTTTTTCAGAAAGGGAAAATCACATTTAATAATAATACTGAAAACTTCTTTTTTTATATACATCAATGCATTTATGGGGAACAATGTGCTGATTTTAAATACAACTTGGAATGCTTACATCAAACGAGTTAATATAGCATTCTCCTCATCTACTTAATTATTATATTAAGACATTTATACTCTATACTTAATAGAATTGAAATGTACCCTTGTGATATGAACCATAGGAATGGTCCCACCGTTTACCCTCCTTCCATCAGAGACTGAATAGATCTTTATGTGAAGCGGCTCCTGCCAATGGGGCAGTAACTGGTAAGTGTCAAAGCTGGGACTTGAAATTTTCTGATTCTTTAATTTAAAGTACAGCAGTTCCTGGGGGCCTACAGATAAAGACTGTGGGAACCCCAAAAAAATAAACCTATGACCACTCTATTTTTTAAAGGCTGCTTGATCCAACAAGAAATATTTGCATAACTTAGAAGTAATTCTTCTTTTAAACACATTGTAAGCCCCATGTGTGAAATTCACTTTTTAAATACGGCAGCACAATCCAACCAGGTGGAAGCTTACAGGCTCTGATACACTCCTGGCTTCCCTTGCACACACATGAGAGGATCGCTAGAATGAAGGTCTGTATACTTGCCAGCATTAACTTTCCATTCAGGAGTAGTGGAATTACTATTTATAACTTACTGTTTATCCTTAAAATTTTTTATACCTCTAAATAATGTGTTATTTATGGGTGGCACCTGTGGCTCAAAGGAGTGGGTTCAAACCCAGCCCCAGGAAAAACTGCAAAATAATAATAATAATGTATTCGTTTTGCAGATGTTTGTAATTTAAATAAATGGATTTTTGCCATATGCGTTTTCATGATACTTGTTTTTTTTTTTTTTTGGCTCAACATAATCTATTTTTAATTGCTATATAATATTCCTCCATATGACTATTCCATAATGTGTTATCCTATCTTCTATTGATATAAAGCTAACTTTTTGTATTTTGTTGTTTCGTTGCATTTTTGTTTTTTCCCATTGCAAATTATACTCCTACGAGCATTCTTGTGCATGTCTCCTTACTTTAAGTTATTCTAGGACAAATGCCTTGAATGAGATTGTTGGGCCATAAGATATTTAATTCAACAAGTTTTTCTCTGTATCAGGCATGGTATTAGACTCCAAGCAGAAATCCATTAAAAAACAAAACAAAACAAAAAATCAAGGAGCCCAGTGCCATGGCTGAGGCGAGATAGTTGCTTGAACCCAGGAGTTTAAGATTGGCCTGGTGACATAGCAAGACTCACTTAAAAAAAAAAAAAAAAAAGAAAAACAACAGGCAAAAGTCTTTGCTTTCATGTGCTTATATTCTAGCAGAGGGAAGCAAACACAAACAAAATAAATATGTGAAGTATGTTTATTGGAAGTTTGGTGGTAAGTTTTATGGGAAAAAAATGAAGCAGAGAGGAGAGAGAGAAGTGATCGGGCAGTTTTCAATTTTAAATAGGAAACTATTCCCGGGTGGTCAGGAAGTGGTTGATAGGTGACATGAGAACAGAAATTTAAAGGAAATGAAGCAGAAGACATGTGGATATCGGAGGGAGTGTTTTCCAGAGCGTGCATATCTTTAATTATATTAGATAATGCAAAATAGTTTTCAAAATAGTCGAACCACTTCTTTCTGCCACCAACAGGTGTTGAAAAAGGCCATTTTTCTTGCTTTCCCTGGGAAGTCAGTTTTTTGAAAACCCTTCTTTGGAGGCTGTAATACTTTGGGTATATTAGCTTTATGTCAGAGTTCTCTTAATTCAGTCCTGTCCTTAAATAGGTCCTATGTTCTACCTCCTGCCAACCATGTGAAAACTGAAACTCAAAGTCATGGGTTTGCAACCAGTTTCATTTGAGTGTGTGAACCCCAGTGAGAATGTTCAGTTCCATTCTAGATTCCTGCTTTTATTTAGTATTTGACCCCTCAGGGATCCTTATCTTCTTGCCAGCTCATCAACACCTTTAAAAAGATTCTTTATATATTTTATACAGCATTTATCCAGGGTCTTTTTTACCAGGAGAGTCAATTTCTTTTTTTTTAGATTCCACTTTCATTTATTGCTTTTGGGAGAACATTAGTGCCAAACTGAAAGACAGAAGAAAAAGCTCACATATTACACACATACACACAAGCACATGTGTATATTAAATGAAAATAGTCAGGGTTTTATCTTAACAGATTAGACATTAAATTGGTAGCCATTTCTCCTGTGCCAATAAACAACATCCACAAGAAAAAAAAAGAAATTAAATTATTTAATTACAGCATTTACAATAACAAAAAGAAGTCTAAAATTTGGGAGAATATCTTATTTATTTATTTATTTATTTTTGAGACAGAGTCTTAAGTTGTTGCCCTCTGTAGAGTGCCGTGGCATCACAGCCCACAGCAAGCTCAGACTCCTGGGCTTAAGAAATTCTCTTGCCTCAGACTCCCAAGCAGCCAGGACCACATACACCGGCCACAAAACCCAGCCTTTTCCTGCTGCAGCTGTCATTGTTGTTTAGCTGGCCCAGGCCAGGTTTGAACCCGCCAGTCTCAATGCATGTGGCCAGCGCTGTAACCACTGTGCTGTGGGTGCTGAGCCTAAACCAAATGTTTTTAAAGAAATTGGACATCATCTAATGCATAGTCAAACAACACATTTTAAGCCACTCTTTTATCTTTCTCTTGTTTACTCAACTTTAATAGGATTTTATGGTTGGCCCAGAGTTTCTACTTTTTCAAAGTTCACCCTCAAAATTTCACTAGGAGGCCAGGTGCAGTGGCTCACTTCTGAAATCCTAGCACTGCGGCCTCTAAGGTCCCTTGAAGATCACTTGAGGGGTGGAATTCAAGATTAGCTTGAGCAAGAGCAAGATTTTATCTCTAGGAAAAATAGAAAAAATTAGCAGGAGAGTCAATTTCTAGCTGGCCATATTGCTAGATATGGATGATATAATAACTTTTCACCAAGTAGGAGTTCAAATCTGTTCTTCAACACATTAAAGCCAATCATAAGATTTTCTTCCTTGATTGTTGCTATCTGAAATGTTTTTAACTACATATATCAAAATACAGTATGATGGTGTCAACCTCTCCCCAGTTTTTGCTATAGGGAATCCCATGCTGATTTTATTATTCATTGAAAGTCTGAATACCTTGATATTGCCCAAATTCAAATAAGCTTTAAACTGCTAGAATAAAGGTTTACAAATGGCTTTATTGCTATGTTAACTTTTAGTTACCCAAACAAATTTAGCCCTTTTCAGAATTAACATCAAACTAATAGATGTCTAGCACTGATAATGATCTTCTGAGCCCAGGGTTTCTTCTATTTATTTATTTATTTATTTATTTATTTATTTTTATTAAATCAGGGCTGTGTACATTAGTGCAATCATGGGGCACAGTGTGGTGTTTTCATATACATTTTGAAATACTCTCATCAAACTGGTTAACGTAGTTTTCATGTCATTTTCTTAGTTATTGAGTTAAGACATTCATACTCTGCTTTTAGAAAGATTCACTTGTACCCTTGTAGGATAAACCATAGAAGTGACCCCTCCAATCACCCTCCCTCCACCCATCCACCTCCCTCCCCTCTCCTTTCCCTCCCCCCTCTGCATATTCTAAGGCTATAATTAGGTTATAACATTTCTATGAAAGCTATAAATTAGTTTCAAAATAGGGCTGTGTACATTGGATACTTTTTCTTCCATTCTTGAGATACTTTGCTAAGAAGAACATTTTCCAATTCCATCCATGTAAACATGAAGGAGACAAAGTCTCCATCTCTCTTTAGGGCTGCATAATATTCCATGGTGTATATATACCACAATTTATTGATCCATTCATGGATTGATGGACACTTGGGCTTCTTCCATGACCTGGCAATTATGAATTAGGCTGCAATAAACATTCTGATACAAATATCTTTGTTGTAATGCGATTTTTGGTCATCTGGATATCTACCTAATAAAGGAATTGCAGGATCAAATGGCAGGTCTATTTTTAGTTCTCTAAGTGTTCTCCAGATGTCTCTCCAAAAGGAACGAATTAATTTACATTCCCACCAGCAGTGTAGGAGTGTTCCCTTTTCTCCACATCCACACCAGCATCTCTGGTTTTGGGATTTAGTGATATGGGCTAATCTTACTGGAGTTAGGTGATATCTCGAAGTAGTTTTGATTTGCATTTCTCTGATGATTAAGGAATGGCGAGCCATGCGCCTATCTTCTTTACAGAAATTTCTATTCAAGTCCCTTGCGAGCCTAGGGTTTCTAAAATGAGATGTTCATACCTCTTGGGGGACAAAAGAGAACCATTGGAGTACAGGAAGAAAACTCTTAGAACTTTAAC